>OZ020523.1:5746833-5981884 GCA_963971425.1 Bryoerythrophyllum caledonicum
GCTACGCGCCCGGCCCTGCTATGCACGCGCCCGGCCCTTAGGGGTACGCGCCCGGTCTTAAATCGTACGCGCCCGGCCCTAATTGGAACGCGCCCGGCCCTTCATGAACGCGCCCGGTCCAGATTGGTACGCGCCCGGCCCCAAATGCTGCGCGCGCGGTCCGAAGGCACGCGCCCGCCCCTTGATGTGACGTGGAAAGCCGTCTGACGTGTCGTGCACACGTGTTTTACCAGGGGGTAAGTTGAAAATTTGATTTAGGGTTCGTAATTTTTTTTTACACCCAACTGTCCGCCAAAAAGTGTTGTCCGTCCTGTCCGTCCGTCCTACTGTCCGTCCGTCCGCTGTCTTTGGGCCCCTGTCCGTCTATGTAGACAACCCTGATCGCCAATGGGGCGGCTTCATGCAATTGGTATACTCTTATCCTGATTTCTCCTACTTTCAACGTTAATACTGTATTCGTGTAATCTACATGTCTAGATTAGTAGTCCATTCTTTTGTTCCACTCTTATATTTTGTGTGATGGTTCTTGTTTTTGGACAGCCCCTCGCAGATTCCGAATTGGCTGAAATGCCATCTTGTAATCTTGCGGAGACAGTGCATAATAATTGGTTGCAACAATCTGGAAATCGTGGCAATGACCTTTACGTCGCCACTGTGGATGATTATGTTCGAGCCTTCATGCAAGTTGTGGCATATTACCAATACTTGAATGGCAATCGATCAGGCACCGGTCCTGGCAAGGAAGAACTCCTCTTACGAGTGGCTCAACGTACAACTCATCGGTCAGGTGATCCGAAAGCACTACATGCTGCAATGGCCAAACTACCTAGAGCTTCTGCTTTTTGTACTCGGGAACCACATCTTGAAGGGGAGGAAGTATTTGGTTCTCTGAAACGGAAGATAGATCTTCCTCCTGGTTGCGATGATGACTCCCATAGACCCGACAAGATCAATTTCTCTCGTCGACGCGTTCAAACTAGGCAAGGATCATCAAGGCACCTTGAGGACGCTATTCCAGGAGTTGGTGTACATGTGGAGACAGATGAAGTTCAACATGCCGCACATAAAGAGGTTGAGACAGTTGTTGTTCCACCTCCAAGGATACATGTGAATGCCGTCCAAGAAACTGCATGTGATGAGACTAAATGGCACATAGCAAGATTATCCAAGGCTTCTGCCAAGGCATGTTTTGCCCAACAGGCAATCACAAAGAGAAAGTGTATTGCAAAGATTGTCCAGGATGGGAGGAGTACTGCGGCTCCCACATATACTGGAATGATGCACAATTACCAGAAGAACCGGGAAGAGCGTATGCAATTCTTCTTCTGCAACGATGATATTGAAAGGTGCGTCAAGGGTACCAGGCGCAAGTGGGTGGTGTCAAAACCAGCTGTGCCAGAGGTTTGGCCAGTGAAGATGGGTACTAACCTAACTACCTCTGAGATTCTTGCACTACAAACTGCAGGATTTCAACTGCAGCCACGTGCTGCAATATCGCCTCGTCGATTATTCGAAGGTCAGCGGATTCCTGTCGATTTGTCCGGATATACTCTTCCGGAATTCCCTGATGATCATCCCTCCCTCAGGTTTGGAAAAAAAAATTCGTAGGAATGCAAAAGCACCTTCAACGAAACATGCTAATGTTTGTGCATCCGCCATTTTGGTCAGAGGTAGTCTCCGCCGATTGACCATGATACCTATTCCAGCTATTGGATGCATTGTTACTTTTGACTCCGGAACTCCTCCAAAAATCGAACAATATTCCATCATTGTTGGTCAGTTCCCCACTTGTTCCTGTCCATTCTTTCAAGAAATGATGAAGAAATCTCTAGGTAAGCGAGGTCAGTGGACAAATTGTAAGCACTTGTATTACATCTTCATTGTTATCTGTGGATTACACTCCGATATTGATGTATTTATACATGCTCCAAGTCTCAGTTTTAACGAGATCAAGCGCATTCTTGAGAGCGGTCTACTTAGCCATCCTATTTCTTAAGGTTTCCTATGCCATTTGGGTACTTTGTATTCCGGTTTTTAAACATGCAGTAAAGATGTAGTGAGACTAAAAGGGCCACTACAAGGTTTTATCTATTCTATTGTGGATTATGTCATAGTGGCAATTTGTACAATTTTTTGTCTTGGATTTTGCTAATATCCCTCTTTATCTTGGATAATTATATATGATATGGTTCAAGTTTTGTTACTCTAAATCTATTTCGATGAATCCAATATACTATTTATTATGTAAAATTGTCCACGGTGATAGGTCCTATTTTTTACTAAAAATAATAAAAATAAAATTTTTTAATATTGAAATATTATAAATTAATCCGAAATCCTAAAAATAGTATTTTATTTCTGCTCTAGGCTCACTGCTCACCGCTCTAGGCTCGCAAAATAGCGTCGCTCGTGGAGGATGTGCGGCTCTACGGGAGGGTCGTTTTGACTTCTAGGGGGGTACGGGGGAAGAGGGGCTGTGAGAGGGTTTAGCTGGGTTCTGTGAGGGTGGGTAGAGGAGGGTTCTGTGATTGATTTTTGGTGTGATTTGAAGTAGTAGGGGAGGGGGGGATCTACTAGAGAGTCAATTTGCATTCTAGGGAGGTATGGGGGGGAGAATTTTGAAGAGGCTTGTCTGGAATCTGTAGGGATAGAGCGAGGGAATTTCTGTGGTGGGGTTGAGGTGAGTTCTGGGGAGGTAGGGGAAAGAGAGTCTACGCGAGGATCTTTTTGAGTTCTGGGGGGGTAGGGAGTGGAGCTGTGAAAGGGTCTAACTATTTTTGGGGAAGATGGAGAGGGGGGGTAGCTGTGGGTAGAAGGAGAGAGGGGGAGGGAGGGTAGAGATAGAGGGGAGGAGGGGGGAGAGATAGAGGGAAGAAGGAGGGTGGGGTGATGGCTCTGGGATGGAGGGGAGACCTGTTGCGGGGGGGGGATAAGCTGAGGAGGGGTGTAGGAGAATTAGGGGGTTTAACGATTGAGCTTATATGATTTTTCTTCTGTTCCGCGCGCATTGTATGCTGTGGTTGTTTGTCGTCCGATCTCCCTTCGCAGCTCTTCTCCGCATTTCTTGTCTTTGTTGCTGATGTTGTCTGTGATGCAGATCGTTTGCGAGTGCGGCGTAGTGGCTCCTGTTTGGTGTTCCAGAGCTGTGGGCAGCTATACTTCTTCCTCAATATCGCATTTGTGTGTAGCAGTGCGTCCTCGTAGTGGAGCAGCTTTCTGCGTTGTTCAGATCTGCAATAGTTTTGCTAGCGCTTCCGCGTGCGGCGTGAGAATACCCACTTCCTAATGCTGTTCCTAACGTTTATTGGATTAACAACGAAATGATTGCACTTGTTCTTGTGTCTAGTGTGTGTGATAGCAAATAACAAACAACTAATTGAACTAAGAAAAAGGTGAGGGGTACGTATTCCTTTGTTCGGTGAGGTAGTGTGTACTAATGTCGTTGTGGCAGCGTTCACGTCCAGGTCTTGGGTCTACAATGTCCTTGAGTTTTCGAACTTCAGCTTGTATGGTGTACTGGATCTAGATCTGGGCTGTCGCTATGAGAGTAAAGTGTATGCTATGTGCGTGGTCTACTTGATGTCACTTAGATCTGGCTCATGTAACTCATTCTGGTGTGAAACAAGGAATTTTCTGCCGACTATCAAGTTCCAGCTCTTCATACTACTCTCAGATGTTAACCAAGTGCACCTACCAACAAAAAAGAGCCCCAGCTCTTCAGATCTGCTCACAATGTGGTACAAAATGTGATCACAAGTAGATCTAAGTGACAGGGCCCCTTCCAACACTACACTCCTCTCTCCAAGCATTCACAAAGTCCAGATCTGAGGTAGAGGCGGGGTGTAAGCAAGCCCAACAACTTTTGTTGTCCTAGACACCAGATCTGAGGCTAACTCTCATTACGCAGCCCTCACCAGAAATTGTGGAGCTCTCAGTAGGCCATCTTTTTGCACTAGCTAACACCCACTCCCTCAAATACTACAACTAAAATACAAAAATGCCAAGTTAAACACAAGCATAATACACATAAAAATGGGGGAAAATATACTACACTCAACTAAAATCATCCACTGCAAACTTCTACTCTTACGTGGTGGAGACATTGAAACAAACCCTCGCCCTATGCCAAACTTAGTAAAAACACATCGAACAACACATAAAAAAGGGCAAAAATGTATTTTATTTCAAGTACCATAAAATTCCACCCTGAATACCAACATATCTCTAACACATTTGCACCTTTCCTAAATAATACACATACACTACACAACACACATAACGCTACATTCCCACACATTGCCCACTTCATCCAATAAAACAACAAACAACCCCCATTGCACATAATATTTACCTTAATAGTCACTACTCACCCCTCTTTAGAAATATGCAATCATCTTCTATCACCACAAGACCTCAAAATAACACAATGGACTAATACTCTCCAAAATAAATTAGCCACCCTATCTAATCCACCAAAATGGCACATTAACACAAAACATCCATATACAAAATTCATTGAAGAAAATCAACTTGACATTGTTCAACATAAAGATCTAATACATTAAAAACTATACAACTTCATCCACAGTAAAAACCCATCTCCAACACATAATGAAACACAATAAGTTAATAACACTTTCCATTCCTCCTTGACCAACTAATTAAAGAATCATTCAGATGCTTCAGACCTATTCTAGAATATACACATCCACCCCGACGACCCCCATACATCCTCCCTACAAATCACAACGCAAACACATTAAACAACAACACATGTATCTTAACATCAAATGCCTTATCCTTAAACACTGCCCTGCCATGCATTCAAAACCTTATTACATACAGAGACAACTCCCTGCCATAATACCATCCAAGAAACCAAAATCAGAGCCACAAAGTCTAGTAAATACATCTAACAAATTTTCCTAACTTTAAACTTATCTTCAACGATACACATGCATTCACACGTTGTATCCAACAACACTGCCTATACCCACCGGGTTGTGGTGGCCTCCTCACATTAATACACGAATCCTATGCATTTCCAAGAAACATTGCAAAATCTCCACACCTATGCACACATGACATCTCTCCATACCTACAGATTCTAAAAATTAATAACCAACTCCTTCAGCCATGGATAATACTTCACATTTACATGCCATCATATCCAAAAGATACTAGACTCATCATAGACATCAAAAATACCATTTCCACCCAAATTAACAACAATCCAAACCACATGTACTTGTTATGTGGCAATTTTAATAGAGATGTTGCACTAATCGGCAGACAACACAAAAATTGATACTCCCTACCCCAACCCATTGACCAACAATGGCATAACTTCACTGATAACCTAAATCTCTTATATTTCTACAAACACAAGATACTCCAAACAAGGTAGATATGACTATGAAGACCTAAGTTTAATAGACGGTTTCTACAAACTAAACTCCAATCATGCACAATACACGTGCACAACAAAAAAAAGATCATTCTAAACTTGGACCATTCCCCAATCCAACTAAATATCCCACAAAACACACTTACTAGTAGAACATCCACAATACAAATCAAAGAAAGTGTTTGAATACTTAATCCCATCCCAAAAACTAATGTACAAGATATCAACACAATGTTTTTTGAAGAAAACTCTATACAAGTCGACTTCCTAATTAAATGTCTAAAAAATAATGAACAACTTTCTTAAAATCAATGGCTTGAAGCTGTAGCACCCTAGACACACTAGTAAACAATATCTCCAACATCCTAGAGAAAAAATGTAAAGCCCCACCTATACCCAAACTATCAAAGAGATCATCCAAACAAGGAGGCTATTTACCACAAAAACTCTCAAAAAAGTGGAAACAACACTTAACCACCTACCATACCATTCCGAAAACAATTTGTATTGCTAAAAATAATCCACAATGGTTCACTCACCCCATTTGTCAAGTAGTACAAATCCTCCAACATACCCTAATCCCGCCCCCACTACTTCTCCATGCATCACCAGATGAATAACTTCATGATATTGCATTAATTGCAAAAGAGGCCAACAAAGAAGCCAACAAAGAAGCCAAAAAAATAATTACCCGGTACACTAGAGAAAATATTAAAAAATCCATCTCTAAATGCATACAATTATATGAAATTAGCCCAAAGAAAATTAACAAAAGAGTCTTGAAAATAATGATTCTCCACCGCTAGATTGCATTACCAACCAACATAACAATATCTTAATTGAAGCCCTAAAGACATTGCAAATGAGATATATAACCAACAAAAAAAAAACAATAGACCTACCGTACCTACATGTAATTACTTACTAGACCACCCACCCACATGTACATGTGCGGTAACACAATATCCATGGCATGACCTCGACGGCTTCACTATAGATAAACGTGGTGAACCACAAATCCCGCTACACACTTATTTTAATAGAGCCACATACAACACATGCCTCAAAAATCTCGGAAACAATAAAGCTCTACGGCCAGACCGCATTCCAAACTTCATATTAAAACTAGTGCCCCCAAGATTCCATAAACTTCTCTCACTATTCTTCTCTCATTGCTATAAACAGAAAAAATACCCGCCTCCTAGAAAACCAGTTCTACAGTACTACTATATAAAAAAGGCAACCCATCAAATGCTTCCAAACCACAGACCAATTGTCTTAGCCAACACTATCTATAAACTCTTCACAAGCACATTTACATCTATACTATCCTCATGTAGAGGAAAATATAAATTCTTACACGATAGCCAAGAAGGCTTCCGTGCGGAAAGAAGTACAGCTAGACAACTTCAAACTATAATAGCCACACTTGAAGATGGAAAATTTACAAACCAAGACATATATATTTTATATATCGATTTCAAAAATGCATTTGGCTCCATTGACCACGCTAGGCTATTAGCAATTATGTTTGACCTCGGATGCCCCAACGGCACAATTGCACTAGTTGGAAACATCTACTATCATTCGTCCACCTCATACATTGGAGAATATTTTGGAACAACCCACCCCATCCCCATGCAACGAGGAACTATATAAGGTGATACCTTAAGCCCATATTTATTCATTATTTTCTTAGAACCACTACTAAGATGGATGCAACTAGGAAATAACGGATACACCTTTGGAGGTCACAAGTCACCATAAACTTGGTCGCATATGCTCATGACCTTGCTGCTATTGCCGGTAAGCTTAAATCACTACAAATCTAACTCAATGAAGTTGAAAAATTCTTTGGCTGGTCTAGTATGGATGTTGGCACTAAAAAATGTGCCGCCACGGGATGCCTAAACAAATCCTGAATGAACTCCACCGCAGTCAAAGCGCCACCAACATAAAATATTGTAACCAACCCATCCTTATACTACATCAAAACAAACCATACGTGTATCTAGGCACACATCTTGTCCCCTCACTGAAATGGAAGATACAAATTCACACAAAACTTGCAAACAATGCAAAGAATTAATAACATGCCCGGCTACTATGAAACAAAAAATAAAAATGGTAGACAAAGTACTTAGGCTTGGAGTAGCATATAGTTTCTACGCAATCCCATCTTTTATGCATGCTATCAAAAAACTAGACAAAAGGATTATAGCCATACAAAAATCCATTTGTGGCCTCTCCAAATGTATGTCAAATGCGATAATCCAATTTCCACAAAATTTATTTGGATTAGAAGTTTTTTCCCTAAAAAATGCTTATCTTAGATGTATAGGAGAATAACGTCAAAGGATGCCATTTGGCTTTGCAAGCTTTTGGCGGATGTGGGGTTCGTTCAAGAAGAAGCAATGACCATCATGTGCGACAACCAAGGGTGCATAGCTCTTGCAATGAACCCCACACACCACTCACGCACGAAGGACATTGATGTGCAACATCACTTTATTTGCGAGAAGTTGGAGAGCGGCAAGATAAGCTTGAAGTATTGTCCAACAAAAGACATGGAGGCCGATGACAAAGGCACTTGCGAAAGAGCGGCATCAAAGGTTAGCAAAGGAAATGGAAGTGTTGGAGTTTAGAGTTGCTTGTAGTTATTACGGTGGTGTAAATAGTTATGCATTGAGATATATATAGAGTGGAAAAGAAATGAGGAGAAAACGGAGAGAGTTGAATTGACATGTGGCATGGTTAAAGAGGTAGGACCAACCCATGTGTCGTGCATGGGACAAGAAAGGACACATGGGTGGTAGCATGAAGTCTATGCGCCATGTGTCTTATGCATTAGATGGCAAGGGACACGTGGATGGACAGATGATGTTGGACTGCCATGTGTCCAATGTATTGGCAAAAACTTGCCACCAAGTTCTACTATAAGTAAAGGCCTTCAAAAGAAGACAATATCTTACTCCAAGCATTGTTTTTAATCACTTCTCTGCTTCTTTCCTTGTGCAACTATCTCTTTATTTTTTTTAACTTCAATATAGAGGATGCACAAGCGAGTCCATTTGGTGCGCAGAAGCTATTGATGGTGAAAAATGAAATCTTAGTTCACATGTAAGTTTTAATTTGGTATTCATAAATAATAAGCATTGATAGGGTGGGATATGTGTATTTGGACTTCTTTGCTGAATCAAATTCAAATGGAAAAATGTATTCAAAGGATTAAGGTTGACTTCACCATGGATTACACCAATGTATACTATAAATTTCATAATAATATAACTTGTTGTGTAAGTGAAAATTCAAAGTATGAGCTCAGAACCCAAGCATGTCATTATATGAAAAAACAGTTCATCCTTTGAGGGATTAAAAATATAGACCACCAAGTTCTACCCATATGAAATACCTGTTGAGAGTAATTGAATATTCATAGTATAAATATAAAGACCAATATCTCCTGAAACTTTAGTTGCCCTTTCAATTAACTCCAATGTTATACAATTTTCTTGATTAACCTCTAAAATTCTATGACCATGTTTCACCAGAAAGGAAGCACCTAAAAATTGACATATCTGGGATAAGTGTTATAAATTACAATAAATCTAATTCCTTTGTTTTGTTATTCTTGTAGATTCTAAAATGTTATAAATTACAGTATAAAAATCCAACTTTCAATTTGAAATGTAACTTCTCTCGGAATTTGATAATGGGATATGAAACTAAACAAAAAAATTTACAATTATATATTGTCGTCTCTATAATAATAAAAAGGGTTAGTTAACTGATAAAGGAAAATTGCCCTACAACGAGCAATCTTGTTTCTATCATGTTTTTTGAATCATAAATTGTAATAAACAGAATCAATGTTTTTTTTCCATTGTTATTATTATTTGGGAACTGCAATAAATTGTGTATTTATAATACATTTGTAAATTGTGTATATGAAATACATTTGTAAAATTGTTATAAATGATGTCATCAACATTTGGACTCATACATTGAATAGATTGGACAATCACATGGTTTTAGTATGAAAATTTTGCCTTCTTTTCCATTGTTGGTAGTTTAAATTACTGAATGTTTTCATATAAAATAACATTTACTGGCAAGAATGTAAAACTCTATCATGAGACCATAAGTCCTACTATGTTTTTATTACCATTAATGATTACCAATTTATTTATTGTATACCTTCAATTTAATTGAGTTAAATACAATTGTCAATCAAACACAACATAGTCATAAATTGAGTTTTATTAATAAACTAAAAATAAAAAATAAAAAAATTTAAGCTTAAAGTGTATATATATTTTAAAAGTGTATATATAGTAAAGTTTAAAAAAAACGTCATGTAACCCATTGGCGCCCACTATGATCCGTCACATCTCCCCGGAAGGATTTTAGATGCAAGGAAAAAATTACTAAAAATATAACATCTATATCAAATTGCTAAAGAAGAAATGTTCTCTCAGGCCACTCAAAAGAAGACAACGAAGGACAAATACTTTAGGGAAACACAATGTTGAAACATATTTCAATAAACTAGAATGAACTTAAATAGTTTGAGTTCCTACACTAATTGGAAAAATTGGACGTTTTTAGAAAAATGATCCACCTTCTCTAACCATGCAAAAAACAAGGAGAGCAAGAACGCCAACACTCAAGAAAATCAAGAGAGCCAACCAAAGAAAAGAACCGTAAGAGAGCACAAGTGCACCCCTCCTCCCAGACGCTCGTCCTTTCCTAGAAGCATGCGCCCCCCCTCCCAGACGTGCGCGCCTCCCCCCAGAAGTGCGGGCCCCCCTCCTAGACGTGCAAACCCCTCCTCCTAGACGCGCTCGCTCCCCTTCCAGACGCGCGCGCGCCCCTAAGACACACATGGCTTCCTAGCTGTGCACGCCCCCCCTTCCAGACGCAATCGTCCTTTCTCCATCACGCACGCGCCTCCAGCCGCTTGCCCCCCTAGCCGCTCGTTTAGAAAATTCACTGATACGTTAGTCTCAATCTCCTTTTTAGTTCTGGCATTAGAGACCCCCTTAAAGATGTCCTCCCCATTTAGACGCACACGCCCATCCCTCCAAGCCCGCGCGCTCTCTTACTAGGCGCATGCGCTCCCTCACTAAGCGCTTGCAACCTACCTCTTGGGGCTCGCGACCCCCTTTCAAGGCTCGTGCCTCTCCTCTAAGGGCTTGCGCCCCCTCTTCTCTAGCTGCTCGCGCCCCTCTAGATGACCGCCCCCCTAGCGGCTTGCCCAAATAGTTTAGCTATATGCTAGTCTCATTCTCCTTCCAAGTTCTGGAATTCGCGACCGTCCTCCAAGCCCGCGCACCTCCCTTTTCCAGACACTCGCGTCTCTTGCAAGGAGCTCACGCTTTTATTCTGGTGCTTGCGCCTCCTCTCCAGGCACTTGCGCCCCCCTCCAAGCACTTGCGCCCCTCCTCCAAGCGCTCGCGCCCCCTTTTCTACAACCGAACGCGCCCCTTTAGATGCGCGCCCCTCTAGCTACTCGCCTAGAAAGTTCAACCATATGTTGGTTTCATTCTCTTCCTAAGTTCTAACACAGGTGCCATTTTCCAAATGCTTGTGCCCACTCCCATATGCTCGTGCCTCCCTCCTAGACGTTTGCACCTCCCATATGCTCACGCCCCTCCAAACACGCACCCCCTCTAACTCGTCTTTATTCTTTGGAATATCTGGTGACATGTCGGACACGTGGCATCCTAGGTGGACAAGGTAAATTCCCTTTTATCATTCAAACCGTCAACCTCAAGTTGACCATTAATGGACCGGACGTGACCCTTAATGGACGGACTTGCGGACCGGACGGACAATTGGCTCCTCAGGTACTGTGAACAACCATGGCTAGCAATTACTGTGTAGATCGTCGGTGTGAAAGGGGCTTCAGCACAAACGAAGGGGGCAAATAAAGAAGTACTTGTAGATCCCTTGCTACTTCTTGGAGTACGAGGTTATTAGTCATCAATTTTTTTCCCTAGGTCTAAGTTCTTGATAGTATATAAGCTTGTCTTGTTTTCTTGTTTGACGAAGGTAAGGGTGGTGGTTTGGTCACCGTTTCTCCACATTTGTTTCTGAATGAATTCTTTGTATTAGCACTATGTTATCTTGGCATGATGTAGTTGTGCACGACATTTCTCAGATTTGGCGCATTGGAGACTTTGTAGAGGTTGGTTCTGTGTTATAAACCAACTAGGAGGTTAAGTGATCATGGGTAGACTTACAATCTAGCTCTAGTTGGTAATTAGAATTAGTATTAGTCTTTTGACGTTTAGGGCATTGGTGGTGTCTTTTGACACATGTCTCATTTGAGACTTAGAGTCAAAATGACCTCCACGTGTGGTTGAGGGAGATACATCTTTTTCAAGTTGAGTTTTTCACATGATGGAGTAAGGGAGTGCGTGTGTGCATGCCCTTCATTAGTTTCATTATTACTATGTGATCATTCTTTAAAATTGGCAATAACTTGACTTGTTGTATGTTTACAAGTGGATTTCACTTGATCTTAGTTCATGAGTACTTGTAGACTGCTTACTACTTCTAAGTGTTTGAGATTATGAGTCCTATATTTCTATTTCCTAAGTCTAAGTTGTTGATAGTGTATAAGTTTTCATTTTTTCTTGTTTATTTGCACCTCATCAAGAAATTTGATTTTAACAGATGGATTAGCTTTGTTTGAAAGTTAGCTAAATTGTTTCATTAGCCTTTCCTTCTTGAGTTGATCTCCTTCTCCAAATGCTTTTAGAATTTTGTGCCAGATTGATCCTCCTCTGTTGTGTCGGCAATGTAAGCTACTATGTCCTTCACGCTGATTTCATGAAACTTGCCCTAAATACAAATGTTCACGGTTCAAGAACCACTTAATTCCAAAAATTGACTAAGTTCTAGTGGATGAAAATATATACCTAGAGGAGAACTCTGACCATATAGCTTGCTCAAATTGGATACCATGTGGTGCTCAAGTGCTCCAAATATTGTTCGTAGCGATGAACGGGAATTAGATTCTTCTAGTATTCCAATGAACTTCCCATATAGTCTTACTCGGTCGAGCCAATGCATGTTGTTAGGGGCTGTTTACACCTGAAGGTTTGGGTTGGAGCCCATAGACACAAGTGGTATCCCACTTGAAGGATGAAACCATTGTAAGCGGGGTACCATCCACCAAACAAGGGAGTTCTGAGTGGGTTGTGGCCCGAAGTTTAGATGTAAACACAAATAGAAGGGTTGTGGCCCTTTGTGTACTTGGGCTGAATTTCTAAGTAGTTATATGAAAATGGACTCTTTTGAAAATTACCCCATAGTGAAAGAATTTGTAGTACGGTTAGATTACATTTTCAAAAGACATTTGTGAGGTTTCAAAATGAATTTAAATTACAAAAACATAAATGTAACTTCAGCAGTAAATGTCAGCAGTAAATGTAAACTTCAACAGTAAATGCCAGTGGTAAATGTAAACTTCAGCTGTAAATATTAGCTAGTAAATATAAACTTCAGTAGTAAATGTAAACTGCAGCAGTGAATGTCAGCAATAAATGTCAACAGTAAATGTCACTAGTGTAATATTACACTAGCTGAAATAGGTTATGAAAAATACGCTGTGGCCTCCCGGAAATACAACCTCCTAGAGGTTGTAGGAAGTAAGTCTCCTTAAGTTCTATAAAACACTATTAAAATTTGCCATGTAAGATTCCAACTAGATTTCTCATCCATGGAAAAAACTTTGGGCCACAACCTGCATTTTGCTTGATGTAAACTCATTTCTGGGGTACCAATTCTTTACTCCAATCAAAAATCCGGAATTCTTTGGGCTCAAGCCTTGACCATCTAGATGTACAGAATCCCTTAGTCTTCACGTGCGCTCTCTAATTTGTGCTACAAGAAGTACAATTGTCAAACCATTTTGAACATTTCTATCGGTGATTGGAGAATGAAAGAGCGAACTCAATGTAGGACAGAAGTCATCTTGAATCCGTAAGCAGAATACACACCATTCAAAGAACCGAGAGAAGAAGAAGAAATGATGGAGGAAGACAATGAAGGACATGAAGAAACCAAGAAGGAGCAAGCTCAAAAAATGAAGGATATGCTAGCTGAAGCAACACGAGTCCACTTAGTATTAGCGGACAGTTTTTACAAGGCTCATTTGGCTCAAACATTGAAGGTCCAATTCGAGGATTGTAGCTCTAGTGGTTCAATTTATGAGTCGGAGTAAAACTACAGCTTACTCATTAGGCGATCAAATTGTTAATCTACTCTCTCTAAAAGTTCATTTGTTCTCTCAAAGTTTCTCAATAATCCTATACTAGTTTCTGCCATCTTCTCAAAAATCTCTGGGGATCTCTCTTGAAAACCGTGCTTACCTTTTGAAGATGATGATGGTGTTGTTGAAGATGGTGTCAATGATGGTACACTATCTACTTAAGGAGCAGAGTCAGCCATAAAATCATTGTTGTCATTAGTTGTAGCCAAAACATGCTTGAACACTTGTCCGGCTTGATGATAGCACTCGTCCATTGCATCATAGAATTTGCTTTCTTGACGGTTGTTGCCTGAAATCCTATTAGCCAATTTGTCTTCTTTGTAAGCAGCAAATACTTAAGTGAATTTCTTGCGGCATGCTGTGGCCGTGCGGTTGAATTTTGGAAGCATTACAACCATCCTAGCATGTAACCGCAGCCATGTGTCGATTCCTACATTCAAAACAATCAAAAATCAAGTCAAAATGCTCAAAAATGTGAGTGGTAGGAAAATTACAACACATTTAGGGAGCTAAAACATTGCCATAAAAGGAGGTGAATCATAGTGTTGTACATCGAAGGAGGTAGGTAGGAATGTAGGGGTGCTACCGGGTGGTAAGGAGGAGACTAGGGTTCAAATCCTAACGACCTCCATGTCCCTCCAATGGGGGTAAAGGGGGGCCGTGGTGGCCAGGCGCCGAAGGCAAAAGCCTTCAAGCCTCCAATTAGGCCTCCAATTAGGCCTCACAATCCTCACAAAGCTTTTGCAAAAAACCAATGTTTCCAAAAATTTAGGGTTTAGGGTTTTAAAAATTTACCTTGTTTCTTGACATATCTCTCAAATTTGGGCTCCATCTCTCCCTTCAATGCAATCAATCGAAGGACCTCCAAATCCAACCAAGTTCGGTTTCCTTCTTCTCCTTCAACTTTGACCACCACCTCCTTTGCAATCTTCTTTGTTGGGGCAACCTTCTTTTTTGGAGCAACTTTTTGTTTTTGAGGACTCTATGATTTCACACTCCTCTCTATTAACATCTTGAGATGAAAAGGGTTCAAATGCGCCATACAAATTGGGCCCAAAAAACTTTCTGCACCCTCAAGGCTTCCCTCGCTATGGTAGGTTTTGAAAAAACGATCCATCTTCAAAAATTGTGCAAAACAAATAAACCGACACCAAAAACACCAACAGCTCAAAAAATCGCCAACCCAAAAAAATGTCGCGAGAGAGAGGAAGAGAGAGAGCAAGAGAAGGAGAGAGACACTTTTACTTCTTGAGAAGAAACGGCCATTAACACTTACCCCCAAAAAATCTGCCATTTTGATTTAACGGTCTAGATCTTGTCAATATTTTATTATTTTATTAAAAAACTAGTGGGGTACCGGTGACCTTTCTTGCACCTTCTTAATTTTTGTTGGATGAATTTATTTACTGGGAACGGACGGACCGACATCAAGCTTAGCATATTATATGGTTGTTAGTACCATATTGTATGGTGTGGCCACAGCGGCAGGTCGTCAAAGAACATCTGCAGCATGGCCACCCACACCACACCATCAATCACCACGCGGTTTTCACATCACCAATCTCTCTTTTAAGAATCTGTCAATCAATCCAACAGGCCCTTGTGCTCTCACTAACAACTCATTGTAAATTGTTCTCTACACAGGTGACAAATTCAACATGCCACTACTTAAAAACCCACACAAACAATGTAGTAATGACATCAAAAAACTTTATAATTCGCATCTAGAAAGTCTTGAAATCTGCCTATAGATGATAAACCATGGCCATAATACTCGGTTTTCACATTGCCATAGTGAGAGAAAATGTGATACAAATGCAAACACGCCCTAATTACCTGAAAGTAGTAGTCCTGCTCCATAGCTCTCTCGAATTTTTTCACCTCCACGGGAGTGAGCGTGACGGTGCACAGATCCTCCATCACCTTGTCCACCGTGAACGTGACATTGTAGCGCGTGTTCACCATCCGATCGCCCTCCAAAACCTCTTCTAGATCCTCCGACTTGTGCACAAAGTGCGCCGGCTTGCAGAACGGCAAATCATAATACTCGTACGTCTCACTGCCAAAGCAACGCAGAAATGAAAAGTAAACCCTTAATTTCGACAAAATACAACCACAAAACCCTCAACCAACTGCAAACAATGTGTGCACATCTGGGGTTGTGGAACGGGCCGACATTGTTGGCGAACAGCGACACATTCTCGTGCTTCTTAAACTTGTGCTTGACGCTCAGAAGTGCCCGCCCCAACCTGCCACACTCCGCAGCGCCAGCAAGCGCCGCAACCACCACCAAAACGCAACATAAAAACCACTGCAGCCCCATTTCAGACAAATCCAACTCTTGATCTGACCACTCTCGCTCTACTCCCTCACTCACATGATAGAATGTCACCCCAAGTCTCTCCTTCCCTGGAATGATGTTCTTGAACGAAATGCAAGCACAAAAAGGATCTGCGATCTGTGATATATTCACCCTTGGTGATGTTTGCGTGGGGTAGTTAGTTGCGTTCGGGACGTGATGCAAGAAGGTGAAACCACGAAGTCGGCCATCGGAGGCCACTGGCCATCATCGATCATGCTTCGTGTCACCAAGGTGCTACAGCAGCTCATGAGCAACGGCGACCCCGCGCGCGCGCAAGGGGAGCATCAAACCCTAATTGCGACCTGTTTTTCATCCAAGCTCATTTTTCATAGGCGCGTTCATCGGCGCGTTCATCCAAAAGGATCGTTTGTCATCTTGTATTCTTTTATAGATATAGATTCGACGGACTCGCAGTTGAAGTTTGGGTCAACTAAATGGACGAACCAAGTTTTGCTCGAGAGGCCGTCGCTTTGGCGCCAAACCAGCTCAAAAGTGTTGCCATGAAGGCCGACGGCCTTTGGAGTTTGGGCACAAGTGTGAAGGCCCAAAGTCCGGACTTTGGCCATTCTAGCAATCTCATTGGTGAAAATCGACGGCCACTCGACTTGGCCACCAAGTGTGAAGCGACCCTAAATTGGTCGACGTGGTTATCCTTCGCAACAAAATTGGCACACCTCTACTCCGTCCACTCCAAGGTCAAAAGACAACGTTGAAAACGTGAACGGAGAATGCAATTAAAACTATTTTTGGTATGAAAATCAAAGAAGGGGCCAATTGGAGCGTCGAGTATTTTATGATACGAAGTCATCAAAATGCAAGTAAGTGAAATCAAAGTGGTGGATGGAAAGCTTTGATTGATGAGCATTGTGACATCAATAAGGTCGAAGAAGAAAACCATCACATCATTCCAATATAAATAATCAAGTTTAGAAAGGAATTTATTGAATACTAAAAAAATTCAAATACAAAATGAAATACATGCAATAATGGCGAATATTGATTCACGTTTGTCACTTATAATGTCCACTAATATTCCATGCTATCAATTCTACAAAGGATTATCAAATGCCATTCTCACAAGAAAACATCTATTTTCCACAATTTGAGATTTATCTCAAGCACACAAAGGTTGATTTTCATTGATGAATGGCATACACATGTTCCAGATGATGGTTTACAATACCATAAAAACAGCACTAAAGAAAATTGGCTTCATTCCAAATTGTGTATATTTTGAAAGCTCTCATAAAAATCTTGAACAAAAGTGAGTATGAAGGCACTCTATTTTGGCATTTGATATCTTCCAAACCACAATTCAACTCCACCTCAAACTTTTCAGCATTGTGTAATACATCATGTACTACAACTTTGATTTGTATACATTTCGGTTTTGCCCACCTATATTCATGGTTTGATTTTTTGAATGGAAGTGAGTAAAAACTGTACTCAATTTTGTTTGTCACTATACAACACCATTAGTGCACATCTTAACACATTGAATGTACATTGATTCATTCATTGTTTTCAGTAGTGAATTTTTTTAGTGTGCTTTGTTAGTTGGATTTTTCAGTAATGATTTTTGTTAGAGTAATTTGTTAACTGGATTTGGTCATTTACTTGGATTTTTGAGTAAGGCTTTTTTTGTGTGCCCTTCTCAATATTGATTTTTGTTTGGGATTTTGTATCCCAATGATATGGGAAGGAAATAAATTCAGATTGAGGGGTGAAATATTACTTTGGAGAAGGACAAATCATTGCTTTTTTTTCTACTAATGATTTATCTTGAATGCGTGAAAAATGCAGAGATCTCTTCAGTGCTTTTTGGTGCATATTTCTAAGAACTTTATCTTATCATTTGGAGCAGAAAATTTGGGAGCATTTTCAAGTTTGTTATTTTTGAACGTTGGTAAGTAATAATATACTTAATTTTAAATAATTTGGCCTTATTTCTTTTTTCAAGTTCACTTCTAAGTAATTTTAAGCTCATTTCATGAGGAAGCTTAAAGGTATAAACCCATTCAATATGTAGATGGCTATGGATAATACAACACAATTTAGCAAAATGGCTCGTGCTGCAATTTCTATTGGATGGGCGTTAAAGCTAAATTTCGAAGCTTCAAGTGACCCCGGATGTCAAATTTCTCCTCTCCCTATGCTTGATAGCAATATCAGTTCTTCATCTTCAATTACTTCATTACAAGACAATGTAGTAAAAAAATACACCGGTCAAACAATCTTAGACGAAGAAGATGTTTTTTGTTTGATGGCTTCTACAAAGCTGACTCTTCGTGAGCTGAATGGCATTAATTGGGGTCATTGGTATATTAAACCAAAAAGTACACATTGGTGGGATCAATTTTTTGGACATGTTTTGAAAGATGATCCAGAGAGATTCACGGAATTGTTTTGGGTGTCTGTTCTACTTTTCACTACATTACCGAATTGGTTCGGGTTGATCTTGAAAAGAATCCTCCACATGGTCTTCAAAATATTCCAAAAAAAAATTGGAGGTGACGAGACAAGTTGCTGTAGCCATTCGTAGGTCAGCCACTAGAGATTCTCTTTCTACGATTGGATAAATGTTTGGTGTTGCAGATTGCACAGCATCAAAGATTGTATCAAATTTTGTACAATCGATTGTCGATCGTGGCTGCCATCATTTAACATGGCCAAATGATGAAGGTTTGGAAAGAGTAATGGAAAATTTTGAGGCAAAACACAGGATTCCACAAGTGTGTGGAGCCATTGATTGCACTCACATACAAGTCGATTTACCTCGCAATGAGCGGGCCACTAACTTTTTTGACAAGGATAAAAATTATAGCTATACTTTACAAGCTATTGTGGATTCTGAGACAAGGTTCTTGGATATTTTTGCTGGTTTTCCTAGGTGATACACCATGCACAAGTCTTTTCAAATTCTGGATTTAAAGCTTTGGTAGATCGTGGTGATCGTCTGAATGGAAGACCTCGAGTCATTGGCGGCGTTCCTATTTCTGAATTGTTGATAGGAGATGCAGGTTATACTCAAAGCACATGGATGCTTATTCCGATACCGGGCTACAATTTAGCCCCGATGTATGATCAGTTCAACTTCAAACATTCTAGCACAAGAATGTGTGTTGAACAGTCTTTTGGCATCTTGAAAGGTGTGTGGCGCATATTAAAAAGGACTATGCATACAGTAGACGTTAGAATGGTGCCACAAATAATTTATAGTTGTTGTATTTTGCACAACATCATGCTCGACATGAGAGATGTTGTTCATGAGGAACTTCCACTTGTTGGCCATCATGATGAAGGAGTTCCACAGTTTAGAAGTAGGAGAGTTATCACCGATGAGGCCTTGGCTATCAGACATGCCATTGTTGAACATTTATGGAGTTTAGAAGGGCACTCAACAACTACTAAATGATTGTAAATACTAGTTCAATGTATTTTTAATACAAAAATATATGTATTACATATTATGATGTTTGTGTGACATATTGTGTGATGTTGTTGTGATCCAATAATTTTTACCATCAATGTTAATCCATAAGTCCCCAATGCATTTTCGCACCAAAAACACATGAAACTTGCTTGGTTTAGAACAATAAGGAAGGAATGGAAAAAATCCATTTGTAGGATCTCAATTAAGATAATTAGGATCTCATTGTTTAGATAAATGACTAGACATGTTGGACTCCATCTTCATCCACATTCATATTGTTATGCCAAAATACAGAACTTGTCAAAATGCACAAAATCTTCAATGTGCAAAATTGGAAATCATTATATTGATAAATGACTCAAAATCTTCAATCACACACATTGTCATGCCAAATGCACAACTAGAAGGCACAATCTAGGGAACTGTCTCAAAAATATAATATTAACTATAATTGCTCTATACATATCAAAATAAATACAACCACATAAAAGGTGCAACATCAAATATCTACTATATCATAAATAATAGTATAAAAAATGAAAATTAGCTTAATAATATAGTAACTAAATAAAAATAAAATCTAGAACACTTCAAAGACATATTGAAACCAAGCATATAGAGTTTTGTATCTCATTGATGAACCAATGAATACAACACCTATGCTTTCTACAAATTCTCACGAATTCCTGCCATTGCTTTACTAATGGATAGTAAAGCATGGATAAAGCCTTCGTTTGCTTCTTTTGTTGCTGCCAATTTTTCCTTCTCAACCTCGTGCATTTTTTCATTGCTTGCAAGTTGCATGTTCGAGGCCTGTTGTTGTAACAACATTGCATCCTCGTGTTTTTTAGTTTCAAACACCATGATTTCCTTGTGACATTTTTCTGCTCGCTCTTCGCCATCAGCCATAGCTTCAATTGTCCTCTTTCTACTTGTCTCCATTGCAATGGCTAACGTATCAGTGACTCTAGGCAATGATTGGCGTCTCTTACCCGTATTTGAAGGATTGGATGCTCGAGTCGAATCATCTCCTTGGTCTCCAGATTGTTCTAAAATACCAAACAAAAGAAGATCAAACCTTAAATATTTATGTATTCATATTTAAACTAAAAATACAATAACATATACAACACTGAAATCTAAATAGAGAAAGATAAATCTTACCGTTGTTTGAAGTATCGATAATTTCTACTGGATCAGTAGAACGTGATGAAGATAGCAACCACGAAGCAATATTGTCGTAAACTTCCTTGTACACATTTGCTTTAGTATTCAAAGCCTTCTTTTCCCGTGAATCCATCTCCCAATAACTTTTTTGACCACTTGGGATGTTTCTTTCATATTCCCATACTTCCTGCCAATCGGACCGTAGTCCTTCTCATTTGTCCAAACGTTGGTGGCTTGATCGCTGAACACCCTGGGTCCAACACTTCTCTGCAATTGCAGCCCACCGCTGATTGTGGGGCAAATGTAGGGCTCTGGATCCTACTATCCCCGGACCGTAGGCAAGCCAATCGTGTTTTTTGTGCATCAAGTAGTACAAGAACTTCATACATGTTCCACATACTCTTCTTATAAACCCGAGTTTCTTCCACTGTCTCTCGAATCTCATCGTTTACCTCATTGGCATTAAAACCTTCCAGTTCATTTTCCACATGCCAATCAAAGTTCAAGTCAAAAGGAGGCTGGGATGATGAAGATGGAACATCAAAGCTTCCGAGATTCTATGCCATCTCTTCATTAGCAGTATTCTGAGAAGTGACAATGTTCTGCCACCATCCATGGTTGAACGAAGACATAGCAAGAAGACCTCCGAATACCTTAATGTAGATAAATAAAATTAGTATAATTGATTTTCAAACCCCAATGTCTTTCAATCAATTTAGATTTTATATGAGAAGGAAATTAATTGAAAATATGAATACACATGGTTCAATAGCTTACAATGCTTGAAGTATGGTAAAACTTGAAAGTGCTCCCAAATATGCTACTCCCAAATAACAAGACAAATTTCCAATATACTTTGCTCCAAATATTGCTCCAAAACCCTCTGCATTTCTCAAGCACATAAAAGAAAACATTTATAGAAAAAATCAGCCCTAGTTTGTCACTATTAAATCATCCCAAACAAAAGCCCAAGTAAAACAATCAATACTAACATGATTAGGTCTACAAAATCATCACTACTGAATTAGTGCACATTCAGCGAGCTACATAGTGCATCAATGGTGTTGTAAATGTGCCATTTTTGAAAGCAAAAAAATTAAAACAAACAGAGCAAAACTGACCTTAAACCTTGTGCAGAGCTCCTATGTCAAAGTATTCATTGCACTTGTCGTCAGAGCTCCAAGGTCGAATGCAAAGAGGTCCTTCCTGTCACTTACATGTTCCTTATGTGCAAAAGGAGTAAAAGAAAAAGATGAGATGATTTGGATCTAGAAAGAGGAAGCATATATGACGCATGGGGAGTGCAAGTGGGACTTGACACTTCAATCTAAAATGAACTAGGGGGGGTTAAACTTGGAGTCGACCATTATGTGGAAAGTGATGGGGTCGTCTTCGGTAACGGGGGAGGATGAGAGAAGAGTAGCTCCACAAAACCTGGTGAGGAGGGGTTTTTGGTGTTAGGCGCAAATACAATGCACACAACAATGAGGGCTTCTGGGCTCATTGTAAATCCCTGTGTGCACTTTTTTGTTGCTAAACGGTGTGCTAATGGTGTGTAGAGTGTTGTGGGATTTCAAATCTTAGATCTATTGACACAAAGCATGTGAGAGGATGCAACGATCTAGCACTAGATTGAGAGGGTAGATCTGTGGCGGGGCCCTGTGTTGGCTCAAATCCAATTCTAGAAGTTGCAGCCCATATCATTTCTTGTATCAATTGAGATCTAGATCTTGGTTACAATGACACCTTAGGATTACCACACACCAAACCCCTCCTCAACTAGGACTCTAGCACTAGCATGAAGTCAAACCGCTACCTACACGAGACTCGTACCAATCAAGAAGACACAAGATCAAGATCATTTCAGCAAGGACGACACTCAATACAAGCAGCTAAGTTTTCCTCTGTTAATTCGCAGCTTACAATGCTTTATATCAGAAGATGTAAGTTCTCCTTTTGTAGATCACAGTTTACAATGTTTGATGTTAGAAGATATATGTTAGATCTTGCATACAAAACACACCTAGCAATGTTCCATGCTAGGAAATGCAAGTCAGAAATACAAATTGCAGGATCATCAGTAGTAGTAGGAGCACCCCCTAACCCTACAAGTACAACAATGGACAACAGTTGCCTGCTCGACACATCCGCAGACAGCAAGTACTACAAGCCTACTTCGAAACAGATGCCGAGCAGCATGACATGGGAATCGGCACCCCCTAACCCTGTCGGAACAGAAACGGACAGCAGCTGCCTGTTCAACACAACCGACGACAATATAGACTGCAAGTCTACTCCGAAACTGAAGCCGATCAGCAAGTCGAGGGTATTGGCACAACGGAGCAAGACGAGGGTATTGGCACGACGTAGCAAAGACCTCTAGGAACAACACCGCACATACACAAGAGCACCTGCAGCTCCCCAGAAGAAACAACACAACATCAACCCTAGCTTCGCACCGAACTCGGAGTCGTCTTCAATCAAGATTCAAAAATTGCGTGCCACACGAACCGACCAGCGCCCACACCATATACCAGCGCGCGCAACCCCTACAAGAAATCAATCACCAATTCCGAATAAGTCGTCGAACCTGGATCACCTGAGGACAGACCCTGACAGGCGGCCCGAAACAGCAGTAGGAAAAGCCTGCCAACGACTCCAGCATGAGCCAACCTACAACGCCCAAGGAAGCGACACCGCGAAGTACTGGAGATCCTTACAAACAAGAACAAAATAGTGGAGCAGGCTAAAAGAACAAAGAAGAATAGAAGATCCCGAAGGACGTCAAGCACCAACAGCAGGAAGGTTGACACCGAATAAGCCCAAGAACATGACTCACCTATGGACAGACCATGCAAGGCGTCCCGAACCAGCAGAAGAGAGGTTGCACAAGTCGAAGGTCAAGGATCAACAACAAACTGAAGACTGCCCGTAGAGCTCAGGATGCAAGCGACCCCAGCACAAGCTAGCATTCATCACCCAAGGAGGCAACATCACGAAGTGTTGGGAAACATCGACTACAAAGACAAGACAAGGAAGAATTATGGGGGTACAGAGGAGAATTGCAGGTCCCGCATCAACAATCCTCACACAGTCGCAAGACAGGTGGAGCAACACAACTCGGACGGATAAGCCCTCGTCAACACTCCGACAACCCCATAGAGATAAGTACATTTCTTCCCTCATTTCGCATATTTCACATTGTTGCACAATCTCACACATCTTAAAAGCTCAAATAGATAACATAGAATACATACTAATGATCACAACTCATGCACAAGGCACAACAACTAGACACAATAAGAGTAGCCTAACAAGCTATAAAAACTCAAAAAGAATTAAAAACATTACTGAAAACATATCTCTTCTAAAGGAAATCAAAACTACGTACATGTTGTGGAAGAAATGTTGTAGTTGGTGCAGACAAAACTCCAAAGTGGCGATGACACCCTGCGCACATGGAGCACAATTCAGACTAGGGAACAAAGAAAATAGACACACATAAAAAATCAAGTCAACCCAATGTCAAGAGAACCCAACAGCACCCTACTTTGGAGTATGGTCAAGAGCATCGGCAAGAGCATCGAACGATAAAGACATGAATGTCACCCACCATCAACATGCAGCACCAGCAAGAACAACCGAAAACAAGAGTAAAGAATGCGCACCTGAAAACCGATGGATCCTCTACCACATGCACAAGAAAGAGACCCAGGCGAAGCGCCGACATCACACCTTCCGTCCGCGACACACAAGACACCTTCAACAACACAGAAGGAAATCATCATCAACAAGGCGACAAAAAAAATGAACGGACAACATCTTCACCAACGAGGTAAGTTCCCTAACCTCTCTTTCATTTCACTTCCTTAACAAAGCACTACACGTTAAAATATGTGCAGTAAATCCCAAAATAGAGCGCAAGGGAAGGAGCTGCAGAGCTCAATCATGCACAAGCAGCCAAGTCAAAGCATCCAATATCCGTTCAAACGGCATTTGCTCCAGCCACAATCCCATGACGTTCCAATCCAGGCCTTTTTTGACAACAGTCAAGTTGTCACATGGCGCCATCCCTGCGCTAACCCGAATACGACACAAAACAATCTGGCAACACCGATACCCACTATTCCAAACTAACGGCTACAGTCCAACCCATGAGCCAAAAAACCCTAAAGAAATGAAGATGGAGGAACGACGCCTCGACTCCCCTCAAGACTCACCTCGTCAAACCCTACACACAACAAGTAAGTATAAACACTCTTACTACAATCCTTACCGTTCATCCTCACACCTCACCTCTCACTACTTAGCCTCCCTGAGCAATTTCTATGGTAGATGCAAAAAACAGTTAGAGGAGCTCAGATCTCGTAGGTGTAGACAAGTAGAGACTGACCTTAGCAATAGAAGCGCTGCATCGCTCCAGTGCTGCAAACAGTTCGCGGCGCCTCAACACGTTATAGTTACGCGAGGGTACTCAAGTAGGTGTAGCGGTTGTCACCAAGCCGCCCTACAAGGCGTTGTCCCTTTACGGTGCCACTCCAGGACGAGGTTACGCCGTCGACCCACACCGCAATAGGACATCGCTTCAACGAACAGAGGCTCTCGGAAGGTCTTCCAAGACCGCCTGAAGTCGACTTGTCGAGCAGCGGCCAATCGTTCACCTCACAAGGTACAGAGGCGCTCACGCTCGCGCCCGCGACCTATACCTCAACCGATTGTCGCTCCAACGAGCAAAGGCTCCCGGACTGTATCCCAGCACCGCCCGAGGACGACTTGCCGAGCAGCTGCCAATCGCCCACCTCACAAGTTTTGGAGGCATCGTGAAGGGGCGACTTATCTTCATGTGGAGACAAAGTGGGGAGATCAGGAGGGATTGAGGCGATCGCGGCCGGGAAGACATAGCAAAGGGGCGGCTCAACTATTCCCCAGGGCGGAGACGAAGAGTGCAGATCATCAAGGAAGACCAAAGGAGCGGCTGTGGACCCAAAGTCATCGGAGTGCTGCAGGCCAACGTAACCCCCGTACGGCGCAACCATGGAATAAATCCCAACTCGAACACCGCGACAGAGCGCCCCGCGACAGAGCCAGCTGCTCGAACCTAGGGCAGCGTACGTTTAGAGCTGCTGCGGAACGGGCCAGATATCACTGCCACAAAACAAGCCGAAAGCTGTATGCTCATGTGGAGCAAGCCGAATGGGGTCGCTGTGAAAATCGCTAGAGGAGGCGGGACACAACTAATCCTTGCTGCGGAGTAAGGCGTGAAAGCCTTAACCCGAGACGAAGGGCTGCCTTAGCCAAAGACCTGCCAGTGCTGAATCAACAAGTGAAGAAGGCTCCTGTCGAGAGCCGCCACAGGCCCAACAGTGTGGGTGCACACTCCCGTGGCGAACACCATCAAAACTCCCTTCCCCTCCACCAATCGTACCCCAATCAGCCAGGTAAGCTCTCATCCCCTTTGAAATTCTATCTAAATGATGCGCAAATTTTTCTCTTCTCATGCTTTAACTTGTTATCACTTCTTTCAAGCCCACAAAGTAAGATGTGGGAGGGAAGTGATTTCATAGTACTCCAAAGCAACTCGACACTCAAAGTTGTAGAAAATATCAGTAACAAAATCTTACTTTTGACCTGCAGAATGACAGAAATTACCACCGCCTCCTCTTCCAAAGGTCCAGACCGTATGCTCGTTGATCTTACTGCCCCTTCCCATAATGGCCCAGTACTAATGGAAATCGTTGAGGAGAACACATACGAGGGTAATGCATTGCACAAGAGGGCCATTGATGTGGAGCAGCAAACCCCCATGCTTAAGAAGGTTAGAGCGTCCACGTTGCTTTGTCCACCCTATTGGTTAGGTTTTAAAACGCTCAATACTACAGCTATGATTAGTGAAAATGCTAAAGAACCTATACTAACTATCTCTGAATTGATTGAATTGGGAATGACTGAGTCAGAGGCACAAGAGAGAGCTATTGCATAACCTTCCTTCTCCTCTGTCGTCCAAGAAGAGTGGCCTTCGCGAAGGGTAGATGGGAAAGAAGGTAATCACTTCAACCTAACCCAGTTACCTAGTGAGGTGGAGATTGATGTACATGGGTATGCATTAGACTATCAGGTGGCTATTTTCTTTGAAATTGGTGAACTAATCTTAACTAGAGATGCAATTTATGACATGGTGAAAACACGTCTTCTACACATGCATGTTGGTTTAGGTGATCTCTTAGGTGAGCCAATAGCCATCCTATGTCACCACAACACGGACAAATGGAGTGGGATCATCAAACTCCACCTCAAAAACCTTGAAGTGGATGCTAAAGGTCTTCTCAAAGGTACGAGACCGTTTATCCTAAACCTTAACAAAGGCATTCCTTGTAGAAGGAAGGTGTGCAAGAGCTACGACTCCCTAGCTCTTGCAAACCTCTAATCCATAAAGATCTCTGGGTGAAACTTAGCTCAAAAATCATGGTATGTTTTGCATGAGGAAATAGTCAAGGAAGGGTTTGCTAGAGGGTTTGAGTATGAGATAACAGATGTCCAAAAGAAGCTAGAGCTAGAATTCGCTTGGCTAAAAACCTGTTGCAGTTTGAAGAGACAGTATTCCTCCGGAATGCTCCTAATCGTCACTAAGAGCTCCCCAGAGTAACCGCTCCGGTTTCGTTCCCACAGAGACCTAAATGTCTTCTTCCAATACCCCAGATTACTAACCTTACCCAAATAATCCAATTACGAATTAGCTATAGTTCTATATCACTTATATTAGGTCCGGATCCGTCCGGATCCGGATGCTATACAATGGTTTCCGGAGTTGAGTTTCCGGAAATCAAGAGGGTGGTTTGATTAGTCTCTGTTCCTCCTCAGAGAGTCTCCTCAGAGCTTCCTTAAGCGAGTGGCCGAAGTCCACTGACCCGGTTTTGTGTAAGTGGCTGGGTTTCCCACTACCCTGTGACTTAAAGTGGCTAGGTACCCACTGTCCGGATTCTTAGTGACCAAACAACACTCTTCCTACTATGCTAACTGGCAATTTGACTGTTGTTGCCGGACTTCGACTCTCACGACATCCGGAAGGCCTTCCGGATGCGGTCACACAGAGACTAACCCGGCTACAACGGCATTCCGGGGGGTATGACTATAAATTTCTGGATCAGAGACTCACGATTCGCTATGGTTACTTTATCTAGGTACTGGTATCAAGCTTTTTCTTCCTCTCTTAGGGGAGAAATCCGGTATTGACCGGAGATCAATTTAGCACGGTTTCCCGCACAAACTAGAGATTACCAGGAACACCTCTGCAGTTCATCTCTTCCCCTCCTGGCTACTTCCGGACCCTGGGAACTACCAGGAACACCTCTGCAATAGTTCTCTCCAGCTCTCCCGGGCGATCTCCTGACACTACCCTCGATAACTTCCCCCTCCGGCAAAATAAGTGAGTTACTCTAGTCCGGAAAAATTCCTCACACAACCACACCCTCCAGAAAGGATCCGTCACTCACAGGATTCATACGTCCCACGCAAACACAAGGTAGCAAATCTGGTGAAGAAAATGGTAACGTATGTTTCCGAGTGAAATGAACAAGACGAAGGTTTTTCCCAAAACCTTCTACTAAATACTCTCTGAATTCCCTAAATTCAGATTTCCTTCTACCTATGACTATGGGAAATCCGCTAGATCTTATCTAAAAGATCCGAGAAATCCGGAAAAGTCCCAGATCGGATCTCAGATCCTAAAATCTCGGAACAGTTCCTGGACTCCGGACTTCCTTCTCTAACAAAACCTGGCTATTGATTCCGGTAGCAGCCGGGTGCACTTGGGGCCCCATCGTTAGTCGCTGCTGATCCGGACTCTTACCCTGAGAAAAAGAGGTAAACAAAAAGAAACTTACAACCTATTTTTACCCTAAGTAGGAGCACCGGGACCCTGATTTCTCCCACTCCGGCGGGAGGGGGAACTCTCCACCGGAATGCGCGCCTTACCCTTTGCCTTCTTTGAAGCCGCCGGCGAAAGGTTGGTCTTTCTGTTGGCTGGGCCGGTTGGTGAGGGAACAGCCACCACTGGAGTCCGGGCGTCCGGGGGTAGAGGGGGCTGGACCGGAGATCCTTCCGGAAGCGGAGGTGCTGGGGTGCCTGCCGCGGAAACTGACCCGGTCTCTTGGACCAAGTCCCTGTAGCTTCCGGACGGACTCCTGGCTCCGGATGCTAACCTTCGTGACACTGACCTTGGAGGAGCTGGAAGGCCGCCCTCTGTCGGAGGATCTGGAAGCCGCATAGTGGGTGGCGACAGGAGATCCGGAAGTGTCTTCAGGATCTCGCTGGTACTCGGATTAGGGGGCACGATCCCCTCCGTCGGTGTCCGTGGCGGAGTATCCAGGGACTCCGGGTTCGCGGAGGTTCCCGGGGCTGGGGTGGTTTTGGGCGGTGGTTCCGGAGTGGCTGTTGTTCGAGTTGCGGTCCGCGTGCCTTCCGGTCCAGGCGCTGCAGGTTCTTCCGGAAATTCGACGACAATGTTGTCGACTAGCACCTTCATCTGCTCCCAGGTCCTTCCCATCTTGTCAGCCTGGTCAAGGAGGAACCGGATGATGTTGGCCCGGGTGACCTTCTCCTTCTTCTCCACCAGCTCGGTGAAGAGCCGGCTTCGGTTGACCACGTCGACAGGTAGGTCCAAGAAGGCCCGGACTTCCAGTAAAGCCGCTGCGGAAGCGTTGGCCTTCTCCTCGGCCAGTTTCCGGGCCGTCACCGCCACAGCCGCCTCCGCTAGGTACTGCTTCATCTTCCTCTCCATATCGTTACTTGCCTTGTATAGAGAAGCGATCTGAGTGTGCAGCGCCTTCGTACCCACCTCCCGGCTCCGGAGTTCCTCCACCCGGTTAATGGCGTCCTCCAGCCGTTCGACGCCCAGACTCCGGAAGATTTGCTCCACGCTGCTGGTGATGATGTAGTTGGTCTCCTTGAGGAGCCCAACCCTCCAGCCAATGTCGCGGGTGAGCTCATTCATCAGCTTGAGCTGACCCTTGGAGTCGTCCCGGTCCACCTTTCTCCTCTTCCGGCTGGTCCCTTTTGAGGGTCCAGACTCGTCTTCTCCGGATGATGCAGAGGAGCTTCGGATGCCCGGACTCTCCGTCGCAGGTTCCTTCCCCCGAGGTCTCTTTGGGGCCTTTCGACCCTCTGGAGTGCTGGTGGTGGCTGCTTCCGGCGCTGGCTCCCCCTCTCCGGATTCTTCCTCTCCAGACTCGTCCCCTCCGTACTTCTGGAAGTTGAGGACGATATCGTACTTCCGGACTTCCGCCGTAGTGAGTTGCTGGTGGTGCGCATAGAGGTGCACCTCATAGGAGGCCAAGGGTGTTGCCGTCTTCTTCACCCTCTGGAGGTTGGCTACTAGACGGTTGATCATGTCCGTCATAAGCGTTCCCCAATCCACCACTATCTTCTTCCGGAGTGCCCCGAGGAAGGTGCAGGCCCACTTCGCCACCACCCGCTTTGGCTTTTCCGGATGGAAAATAGGATTTAAAAACCCTAGCACGAGCTGGGCGTCCAGATGCCGAAGGTCCTGCATGTTGTAGCCGTCCTTTGGGTCAGCCGGACTCGCAAACTCGTCCACCAGGAATTCGTCTCGTCGTTCCACCACTTTGGTGCGTCCGCCCCGGAAGTCGTACGCCTGGGACCATTCCGGAACTCCCCAGTTTTCCGGATGGGCTCTCAGTAACCCCTGGTACTTCTTGTCCGGAGCGCCGATAAGCTCCTGGACGTAGATCTCCTCCCGCATACCCCAGGGGACTTCGAGCAACCCTTCGCATCCCATAGTCTTCAGGCTCGACTTCAGGAGGTTGAATTCGTCCAGGTCTTCGGGGATGTCCGGAAGGACTCGGGCCAAAGGGGGAAGTCCCGGGGCCGGCTCTTCGTCTCTTTTGTCGCGCTCGTCTCTATCCGTCCTCTTCTTCTTAGCCATCGGTACAGTCTTCATGACCTCCTAAATCCTCACCGTCTCTCAAGGTAGTCCCTGCACGCACCGTCTCTACAAAAGCACTCCCTAATGGACGCACGTCCGTTCTAACCGTCTAAGCTTCAAACCCTAATGGCCAGAGATTAGAAACCGGGAGCGAGGAAGCGAAAGAGGGAGAGGAAGAAAGCCTGAAGACGAAAACCCTGCACGCGACGAAGGAATGGAGAAGAAAGAGTTCTCCCCCCCAATCCCAGCCTTAAGTAGTCCGGCAGTTAGTACGGAGTCATGATGACAGTTGATGGCGACAGTTCCGGTTGACGGTTCCGAATAACTGTCCGCCCCGGAAATCCGGTAACTGCTCCGGTTCCGATTTTAACAGATTTTGGCTTAATTAGTGTTTGCAACCTGATCCATCCGTCATTATTCTTTTCTGACGACTATAAGATGAATTCTAGTAGAAACTACCATAACTACTTAACTAATTTTTTTGTTTTAACCGGATTTAAAGTTATCTTCCGGCAACATGTGGAAACGGAGTCCCACAAAACCCCCTCCCAAGAACAAGCTCAAAAGGTGAAAGTCCAAAAAATTGCCTTTTCGAACGAGATCTTTAACCCTTATTTTGCTAGCAAAGGGAAGATGAGTGAAAATGATAAGGCAAAAAAGAATGCACTCATATTGATTGCTAAAAACTTGAACAAAACAAAGACAGTTTGTGCCTTAGAAGAAGTATCAATGCTTACATGGGTTAGGAAAATGTCGTGGACACATATTTCAAACTAGAACATGGTCGTCATGTTGGGATATGTAACATTCAATGTTTGAACGCAACAGTATACAAAAAGCTAGTAAATACTAGCGGTAAAATTCTAGGTAAATATGTGGAATTTACCCCTCACCCCAAGAGCTTGGACGGAAGTAGCGCCCCTTTGGATGAATGTGTCACAAAATGGGGTTTTAACGAAGTAAACAGTGTAGTAGCTAATGCAGTCATTGCCCTAGAAAATGCACCAAAGTCGGGATATAGCAAAGAAGACCTACACAAAATAGTCCAAGAGGAAGTAAAGAAGGGCACCAACAATACCATTATGGAGGTACGGAAGGAAATGGCTTCACTAAAGATGGAGATCGTGCAAGAAGCTCAAATATATGCGGATAATGTACTAGCCAAGACAACAAAGACACTTCGAGGTGAAATGTCCTCTCTTCGCATGCACCTCGTTCAAATAATTCAAGAACATGAAGAGGAAGCCTCGAAAGAGACATCCATGGTTGTGAGACGTACAGACTCGTTAAAATTAGCTTCGTCCCACAACACGACAAAAGACCCTAAAGTATATTTGTATACTAATTTTCCATCAAATATAAAAATCCAAAAATACAGTAGTAGTACCATAATACTGTATGAAATAGTATACCTATATACTACCCAAAAAATCGAAAAAGAAAACAACAACAACAACAACAACAAAAGAAAAAGAAAATACAAAAATAATAAAAGTGCAAAACAACAACAACAACAACAAAAACAACAATAACAACAACAACAACAACAACAACAAATACAAAAACAACACTCCATACTCCTTCCACTAGTAACCATAAACACTACTTATTACAAACTATTAATTACACTTTGCGGAGACATAGAAACTAACCCCGGCCCAATGCCAAATGTCTTCCACAACCATCCAAAAAGACACAGAAGACTATCAAAAATATATTTCATCTCGAACACTATAAAACTACACCCCGAATATCAACACCTAGCATCCTCCTTTGCACCACTTCTAAAAAATAACCACACTCTTCACCAAACTTATTCCACCCTCTACCCCAACATCTCCCGCTACGTACACCAAAAAAACAACAACCACCCATCTACACATATCTTATTTGCCATAATTACCACCCTCCACCCTTCAATAAACGAATGCAACAATATCATTAACCAACATTCTACCAACACAAATCCTACACACTGGACAAATATATTACTAAACATCCTATCTTCTCTACAGAATCCCCCCGAAAGACATATAGATACACTTCACCCATACACCAAATTCCTAGAGGAAAATCAACACCTTTTGAAACACAAAAGCTCTCTACACAATGACCTATATAACTTTATTCATAGCCAAACCCCACCCTCTTCTCCCAACGAACTACAACTAAAATTTCCTTACTTCCCCCACAAACTTATCCTTGAAGCTCTTAGATGCTTTGAACCAATTCATGATTACACGCACCCCACTCCGGCACCCGTCTACATTCCCCCTCCACTGTGTAACCACGACATTACAAACAATAGTAACACATACATTACTACTTGGAACGCCTCTACGTTAAATACTGCTTTACCATGCATCCACAACCTAACCGCCCACACCAACACACCACTCGCCTTAATTGCCATACAAGAAACAAAAATAACCGCTACTAAATCCACAAAATACATACAAAAAATATTCCCGGATAATAAACTTATATTCAACAATACTCATTCTCTCACACGATGTATACAACAACGAAGGCCATATACACCGGCAAGAGGAGGACTACTCATGCTCATACACCAATCATGTGCCTTCCCCGGGAATATTACTAAAATCCCTACCCCGGCTAATATATCACCATATCTTCAAATCATTGAAATTACTAACCGACCCCTCCAACCATGGCTCATTCTTCACCTATACATGCCTTTGCACATAGAAGACTCTAGGCTTATTCCGGAGATCCATAACGCCATCACTTCACAAATAAATACACACACTAACCATACAATAGTACTTTGCGGAGACTTTAACCGGGATATCGCCCTTATTGGACGACAAAATGGAGAGGTTCTCACCCCCCCCCCACTCGACATAGACTATCAATGGCAAAATTATATGGAAAATCTAGAATTACATTTAATCCCAACCGATACACAATACTCCCGCCAAGGTGGACTCAACTACACACACACTAGCTTAATCGATGGATTTTACATTAAAACACCTAACCACACCCAATATACATCGATCACCAATACCACAACCAACTTAAACTCGGACCACTTCCCAATCCAACTCAACACCCCTCACAACACCCTTATAAGTAGACCGCCCACAACCAACAACTCAAATGATATAAAAATACTAAACCCCATCCCTAAAGAAAACCTTGATAACTTTAACACAATATTCTTTGAAAAAAACACAATACTAATAGACTCCCTTACAGATATTCTTTCTAACCACCAACACCTCACACACATACAATGGCAAGAAGCTTGCACGACTCTTGACAAAATTATTAATGAAATTTCTACTACACTAGAAAAGACTTGTAAAGTGCCCCAAATCCCACAACTCACACCTAGAACCTCGAAACAAGGGGGGTACCTCCCAAGAAAACTAGCTAAAATATGGAAACAACATCTTGTCACATACCACACTATTCGCAAAACAATTCATATTGCTAAAACTAACCAAAATTGGCGAACCCACCCCATAATCTCCAAAATACAAAACCTCCGTCACCCCCCAATCCCACAAATACCACTACCCAACACCAATCACGAAGATTGGCTAATAGACATTGCAATCATTGCAAAAACTGCCAACAAAGAAGCTCGGAAAACCACTACAAAATATGCAAGAGAATGTGTAAAAAAAGCCATTTCTAAGTATTGTCAATTATACGAAACTATCGTCAATTATACGAAAAAGATTAATAGGAAAGTCTTTAACAATAACACAAACCTCCCACTAGACTGCATTCTAGATCAAAACAATAACATTTTAACCAGCCCAGTGGACATCGCAAACGAAATACATTTTCAACAATCTATAAACAATAGACCAACCACCCTCCATGTCATGGGGAATGCTATCTTGTGAGCAGTGAGCGGTGAGCGGTGAGCGGATTGCGGTGAGCCGTGCGCGGTGAGCGGTTAGAGGTAAAAACTTTGAGGTGCATATAGATCCAAAAAGTAACTGAAAGTGAAATAAAAAAGACCTAAAATCCTATAATATAGGGATTAATTTGTAATCCCGAAGAGAAATATAATAATTACTTTATAATGACTAAAAAGAAGAGGTTAGAGGGAACCCTATATCCGTAGACTTTGTCCGTTTCGAGAAGGCCCAAAAATGGAATCGGAATTTCAGTATATGATGACAACCGGCAAAACTCCTATGATATCCGTTAAAAAAACAGATATCAGAGGCTTATCAAAGAGATTGGCTGCGAACTCCACCAACCGAACAGAAATTAGCTTCATCCAGTCCATTAGTTCCAGAAACACACCGTAACAAGTATATACTCGAAGTAGCTCCCCTCAGACCAATTTTGCATGACCCAATTCAACAGATAAAACTCACATTCAAGGCCAATCACCTGAAGATAAAATTCAGAGTCATGCATGTGGGATTCAGTGTAGGGACAAAATGTAAGGCCAAAAATAGACCCCCTAAGAGAATCAATTTTTAAACCTACAAGGTCCTAATGTTACACCACTTAACATTCCTGATGCTTATCTGTATATTCTAATTTACTGGGGCTGGATCCTTGGTTATGTCTATTTATATATTTAGAGTTTAATAATACTATTATTTTAACCCAGTCATGTGGACTCGATTGACCCTTCCTTGGAACTTAAACACTTAACTCCGGATAAATTTATTAGGTATAGGTAATTATTTACTTATTTGTTATCTAATCGTTACGGTTATTGATTATCATGATTATTACTATTATTTTTATATATATATATATATATATATATTTTATTTTTTTTAATTTTATTTTATTTTATTTTTTTGGTTAATTTTTCGAGTTTAGGTCGGCTGATCAGGCCTGATCCAGATCCCGTTTTGTGGCAGCAACTTCAACAGCACTTATCTCTTGACTCGAGACTCCGAATCCAAAAAAAATTCCTCTCACAGTGATCAGCAACTCATTTCCAACTTGAATGAACCATTTAAAACCGAATTCAGCAGGCCGAGGACATAGAAACCACCATCACAAGCAATTTCCATGCACCAACGATCTCAACACATCATTATGAACCAAGACGAACTTATGCATACAGGACGGAGTCAATGGGCTGCGAACTGGTTCAGTTCTGAAGGAACTTGTGGCCAAATACCTAATTCTGGCAAAAATTTGCCAGCGCTTCCGCATGAGATTCGGCCACCGGAATTTTAACACCTGTTCCTCGCAGCTCTCCAGCACCTTCTCTCCAGCTAGCACCGCGCGCGCCGGCTCTTGATCTCTCGCACAACAGCTCCAGCTCCCCAGACCTCGCGTGCAGCTCCACGACAACCGAGTGACGACCTCCAGCAATTCGCACCAGACTCACATTCACACGCCACCTCCTACTTCGCGCACGCAGGTGCGTACTCTCCGCGGCACTCCATCACCGAATTTCAGTTCACCAGCTCACCCTTCACAGATCGCGCGCACAGATGCGCACCACCAAAACAGAGTCTTCCAAGAGAAAACAGCTCCCCGCTCGCAGGAGCTTCTCGCTCACCCACGCCGATCCACCTCCTCGCGCAGGTACACCCTCCAGCTCGCGCAGGAGCCTCTCACACCGGAGCGCTTCAGCTTCCAGAAAAAAACGAAGAGCGAGACCTCGCGCGCACACACGCCCTCCGGCTCCAGGAGCGCTCGCACCCACCAACACGGAGACACCTCCTCGCGCGCAGCCGGTGCGCTCACCACCAAAACCGGAAGAGCCTCTCCTCCAGCTCGCAGGAGCTTCCTCCAGCTCGCGTAGGAGCCTCTTCTCCAAAAAAAAAAAAAACGCAGAGAGGCCAGCTCTCCCTCGCGCCCAGGGCGCACACCCACCAACCACAAAAAAAACAAACCCAACCCAAAAAAACGAGAGCTCCAGCCCTCCCTCTTGCTCGCAGGAACTCCTCCTCGCTCCCCAAAAAACGGCCCCCGGAAATCCAGAGAACTCCAGCTCTCTCGCCAGCGACTCAGCCTGGCTGGTTTCTCCTTTCTCCCTTTTTTTTTTCTTTTTCTTTTGGTCTTTCTCGTTTTTCTTCCCCGACAAGACTGGCTTAGTTTAAATGAGGCAGCCCATGACCTCTCACAGAAGTGCAGGATTGGCTACTTACAGCCGTTTTTGCATGTTTTTAGTTTATTACTAGCATTAACTCGCCGCTTTGCTCCTGACAAGCCTCCCTAAAATTAATTCCATGGTGGCAAGAATTGTCATGTGGCATGTGCATGGGGAAGCACGCCCAACCACCTTCTTTTCTTTTCTTCCTCCTTTTTTTTTCTTTTCCTTTTGATCTTTTAAAGACTATTACCCTAGATCTACTACTATCTACTGATGATTTGCAATTTACTTATAACTTAAAAAACTAACCACACAGCTGGACTCCCAGCACCCTAATTAGTCTACCTAAATTTCCCTAGCATTTTTGGAGTTCAATAAGTATTTTTCCCGAACGGTCAACCGCCGATCCACTAGTCAAACCCTAGAAATAAATAGCAATTCAACTCGGAAAATTCTAGAAATTTTACCACTACTTCTACCTGCTAGGAGACACTCTCTCAATTTTTTCCATAATTTTTGTCCCATTTCTCAATTTTTAGTCATTTTCCAAGGACCTTTCTTTCCCTTTTTTATCTTTCTCTTCATTCCCACTCCACTTCCACTACACTTTCAAGCATATTAGTAGGGAGGAGGAAAAAATAGGGAACTTAGTGTCCCATCATGGCACTAGGCCTATTAATCTAGGACTTTGACTCTAATAGGTGGATTGACTACTACTCTAACTAAAATTGGGTCAATACTATCAAAAACTCGAAAAAACAAAGAAAAAAGAGTGAGGGCCCACTTTGGCCACTCACACAAAACTTTTCAGAACAGAAATTGATGAAAAGACAAAGGTAGCACTTAGTCATCACTTAGGAAGAGGAGTTACAATAACCATCCGACGACGAAGGAAAAATGTCGGTATCCTCTAATGCCTCGATATCAAGAAAATCTATAAAACTAAAACGTGAAGTAGAGGAAGTAGATGCAGAGGATGGGGACACTACGTGTGACATCAGATTTGCAGCTTCGGCAGCATACAAAGGTAGCAGGAAGTCCCTCTCTGGTGATTTAGCCAACTCCATCAATCTGAAACAAAATGAGACACCAAAAATAAATAAGGGATTCTGAAAAGAACAGAAGAAAAACTAAATGCTGTGACTTACTTACTCAAGCGGTTTTTCTTGGCGATCTTGCAAATAGGGGGCTCTTCATCAATGGTAAGGTCAACCGTGGCAGGCGGAACGGAAGTGGATCTCGGAGGCTTGGGCATAAATAGTGGCTTCAACACTGCCTTGAATAAAGCCTTATCGGATTCGAAACCCACGAAATGTCGACCAGCTGCACGACACGCGCGAAGAGAGTTTTCTGTAGGATCAGAGAGGATGAGATATGAATACTGGATCATTGTATATTACACGATGAGAATCGATCAGAGGCTATATATGGTGAAGCATTACCTGTAGATGCAAATGCATCAAAGATCACAGCGCGTGGCTTCGTAAGGGACTCGAACAGCATCTGGAAGAAAATGACGCCCTTCTCTCGACGAGCCCGCCATGGAACATTACCACGCATGGTCTGGGAAGCGATGTCGTTGTGATTGAGAAGGACGACGGTCTCTTCTACTCCCCAACCAGTCTTGGAAAGTTGAGTATTGACAACGTATGTGAATGACTCCATTGGCAATGCGTTCCTCACGTAGAGGTGGATACGGAACCGGTGGGTCTGAAATTAAAAAAACAAGGCGAATTAATGGAACTAGGTGAAATAGAAAATGAAATATGAAGCAGTATCAATCATAAATAATTCCTTACCTTCTTTGATGGATCCATTGGCAATGCCAACGGTAATTCGTTAACGCCCCACCACTCGCGAAGTAACTTAAAATCGTAGGCTGCCGCGTATGATCGGACGTTGGTGCGGATCTGCACGGACTCTGGAATGTTAACCAGAATACCACCATCGTCATGAAGAAAGGAATCAGAAAATTCAAAGAGGGCCTCTACAACCGGTTCAGCATAGACATTCCAAGAGGGAATGTCTTTTGCATCCCGAGAAATCGTGGGAACCCAGAGGCCTTCAGGAATGTCCCCGAGAATAAGATCAAATCCACGGTGGGGACATATTGCGCTGTGGGACAAGGTCGGTGTGGGAGGACAAACCTTCAGGAACACGAACTGATAAATATTAGAGTGAGTGGAGGAATAAAATTTGGATGCCACAAGTAAGGCACTACATGATTTGAAGCATATCATATGGTAGGGGAAAAAAAGGCGAGGCTTTACCTTCAGCATAAACTCATTGAGCCGAGCCATGCAGGGGTGATCTTTCCCACCATTCATCATCTCTTGAAGAGATGATAGCTCGACTCTTATTCCCATCTTTGGAGCCGAGGAGGTCGGAGGAGAGAAGGCGCCATGAAACGCCTTTCTCTTCACAGCATTGGAGGGCTGAGGAGGAGAGCCCTGAATATCCGAAGGAGGTTGGACATCTGGAAAGCAGTCGGACATCAATGGAGCAGAGTCGGTTGCGGTGATTGCTAAGGGAACAACCTCGACTTCAGAGTCTCGAGATGAAGATCCACGCGACTTCTTTGTGGCAGCTTTGCCCTTACCCTTTCCTTGAGTTGGCACTGGAACTGCATCTGCATCTGACTCGACCCCAATGAACTCTGGCTGAATGCCATCTCGCAATGTAATGTCAAAATGAGGTGGTTTCTAGACAGGGCAGTCCAGATACCATCCGCAGTGCTCCCAATGTTGAGGACCCCAATCAACTTTGATACCCTCAGATATCATCGTCGAGGGGCTCTTCGGATCCAGGTATGATGCGAAGAATGGGGGGTTCCGAATAACTGCCTTTGCCGGCATGAGGATAAACTTGAAGTACTTGTATAAGGTTCGACACAATGCTAAAGAGAACTTGAATTGATCGGCTGCGTCATAGTTCTTGTGAACGCCCTTGTCCACATTGAACTCTCGATAAAATGCTGTGTCCTAGAGCTGAATCCGCTTCTCCTCGATGTAGCCCAAAATTTGCGTGACTGGGTTGCCAATCTCAGAGTCGTAATTCACATCTATTCCAATATCAAGCAATGATCCTTCCAAGAGACGTTCAGCTTCAATAGACAGCTGCAATAACCACTTCAATGATTAGGAATGACTATACTTTTAAACAAATATAGTGAAAGTGTGTAGATTGGGTACCTGAGCCCACCACGTAGCTCGGTGAAGCCAATCAGGGAACTCATTGTCAGGAAATTTCGCCTTTGGAAATCTAAGAGATTCTCTTAGATTTCCATCTCTATTCCAACACTAGAGCCATTTGACTTTCATAGCGGGATCCATGGCAGATGTCGCAAGCATGGAGAGCTTCTCCTAGGTCATCTCTGCGTCGTCATCATGAGCCTCGTAGTGCAACTTCAGTTGAGCAAGAAATGCTGGAGTGTGCTTAAGATCTGCAACTGGAAGCTCCTTTCGGAGCTCCGAGAGAGTGGAGCCCTTCATCTTCTCAACGGCTTTTCTGACGAAGTCTTGAGCATTAGTAGAAGTCTACTCAGTGGGATCCGGGAATCGCTCTACAAACTTTCTCTGAGCCACGGATGCTGCTTCACCGATCTCTTGTTGCAGAAGGATGGAAAAATGGTCAAGCAGAAACTTGGAGAAATGAAGAAAAATATCATCAAGATCTGAGCCCCACACTACAAAACTGATTTGGAAGAGTGGGTGTGTAGAATGTGTAATTAGTTTTTGTGTTCACATGCGGATTAGAATTGGTTAGTTTCGGAAGTTAGCAAGTTAGTTTTGTAGTTTACTGGTAAGTTTGGGAAGTTATGTGAAAAGTTGGTTAAGAAGCGGAAACTCATGTGACGTTTGAAATCTGGAAGTTAGGTTCGGGTTTTTTTGGATAAAGACTTTGTGGAAGATGGATTCGAGGCCAGACTGTGATAGTCGTAAGCCGGGGCAAGCTTGGTGCTACCTCTTTGTTTCTTTTGATTTTGTTATTTTCTTTTGTAGGATTGTGATTAAGATTAAGTATGAATGGAATTGGAGTTAAAGAACTGTGATTGTGTGATTGGAGATGAAGTTTATGAGCATTGTGTGAGAATTGTGAAGATAGAAAAGTTAGAGAATAGAATTATGAAAGTGAAGAGATTGTAATCTCTGTGAAAGAATTGGTTGTTGAAAGTGATTACGAGAAGATAATCACGTATTATTGAGTATACTGTACTGTGATTACAGTGAAGAAAATAGAAATTGACATGATTATGAGATCATGAAGGAAGAGAATTGGAAATGTTAGGTTTAGAGTGATGCAAGAGAGAGTGATTGGGTGTTGATAATTGTTAAGAGAAGTTAGGACGTAAGTGGGTAATCAATCGTGACAATAACATAGTGGCATTCATATAAACAATCTTTCCCCGCGAACGAATCCACCTATACTGATTTGGTGCTTTGGGTTTATTTCCAATCCAACCAAAACGATAACTACATTTTGGCGCCGCTGCCGGGGATGGATATTATTATGAAAAGTTAAGAATTGTTTAAAAGGAAATATAAATAAAAATATATTATAAGAATCGGTCTTCGGTTATAATTTTATGGAGTATAAATTGGCGTGTTATAGATTATGTATGGAAGAAATGAAGGATTATGAGTAGTGATAATGAAGACAATTTACAATGAAGGAATCGACAGATTAAAGATAGATACGATAGATTGTGCTCAAGGGAGCCGTTACGAAAATTAAGGGAAAGAACTCAACGAGAAAAACTTAGGAGAGTGACATCATTTTCGTGTTCGAGAAGTGGACGTAGTAAGAGTCCAGAAGGATTGGAAACAAGTGATAGTTCTTCAGACGAAGGTTTAAATAAAACCAGAAGTAAAGGAAGAGGAAGTATTTGAATAGATATTGCAAGAAAACCAGTAACACCACCAATGGCTGAGGCGGCACCTGAAGTCCCGATTGCGGTAGCAATGGGAGCAATAGGAGATCGCACCACAAGTGTTGCACCATTGCCAACATTTAGTGGTTGGCCAGGTTCAGATCCAGATCATCATTTGTCTCAATTTTTGACAGCGTGTGTAGCCAATAATGGAAGAACTGAAGATATATGGCTGAGATGGTTTCCTGCCACGTTAAAAGATACGGCATTTGAATGGTATAATCGTCAAACAGTTGGTCAATTTCCAAATTGGGAAGCTTTAAAAAACGCTTTTCTAACGCATTTTAGGCCAATTGGATTTGAAAATCGTCTTCGAGAAAGTTTAATGACAAGCAGAATGTTTTTAGGCAGTCTTATTATGGGAGAGTTGCAGATATACTTCGCAAATGGCCGAATAATCAAATGCCGGAGTCATTTATATTGTCAATAATAATGAATGGTTTGAATCCACAGGAATTGAAAATGTTTGTAAAGGAGGCTCAACCAGCCACCGTAGGAGCATCTTTAGAACGTGCAAAGATATGGGAAGAATGTCATTATGATCAATTGTTACCTGTAGGCCCTACGTTGATTCCCAATTCGGTGAATCCACAAGTACAAAGAGGAAATACATTAATAGGAAGTTATCCATGGGCTGTGAATGCGGCTCAAGGGGCTACCAATTTACAAGGAGTGATCAATGCAACGCCGTTGCAATCAGTACCGCCCACAGCAGTAGTACCGTATGCTTCGGCATTGACTTATCCCTCACATGAATTACCAATTTCAAATGCTGCACCAAATTCGAATGAGACGTTATTATTAAATCTTACAAAGAAAATGGAAGAATTGGCGGTTAATATGGCCAAGGAAAAAGAAAAACGGCAAAAGCCTACCAATACAAGACCCAATGTATGGTGTAATAATTGTAAGGGGCAGGGTCACTTTGATACGGAATGTCCGTCCCCTCGACAAACTGGAGTACAATGCAAGTGTTGCGGTGGAAAACATCCTACCGCTAAATGTTGGTATTTAAATGGTCAACCGCAATTTGGCGCTCAGACAATGATTCAACCGACTCAATGGGATGTTAATCAAGTGCAAACTAGAAATATGGGAAATTGGGACGGTAATCGTTCCAATCGACAAAATAGAGGTGGTGGAAATTTTCAAAATCCAAATTTTAACCCAAATTATGGACCCAATATGCAAAATTGTAGCAACAACCAACAAGGCAATTTCCAAGCTATGCCAAATCAACAGCCCAATACAACATTTGTTACGACTGGACAACCAGTATCTTTTACTGAAGCTACATGGAATCAGCCTAGTCGTTATATACCCGTTGAAACACCCAGTATGCCAGGTGGTTCACGAAGAAAGATAGTTCGTTGTTTTCGATGTCGGCAGCTGGGGCATTATGCCAGTGATTGCCCAAATCCAAAATTTGTAGAAGATTATGCACCAGTTTGCGGAAATTGTAAGCAATCTGGTCACCAATATTTCCAATGTAATGCTCCATTTAATCTCAATAACAGGGATCAGCAGGTACCAACTACAGTACAAATTGTGGAAGAGAACCCTAAAACTAATCAGGAATCACCAGTGCATAGAGTAGAAGTCGTCCAAGCTGTACTTACAAGGAATCAGCAGAAAAATATCGAATCCAATCCAATATTGGAGAAACCAATAGATGAAGATCAACCAATACCAATTCAGAATGGTGAATCCATTCCAGTAACAGGGTTGAATATTCATCCCAAATCGACTACTATATTGGGTCGATCACCAATTCTCGAAAAACCAATATTGTCCCAGTTGCCAAACCAATCTTATGTATTGAAAGAACCAATGTTAGTGGTTTCGCCGAAACCAGTTAAGGAACCAATTAGAAAGATCAATTTACCAATAATGGAAACCAAAATGGGAAAGAAGAAACGAGCATTGGGTATTACAACCAATCTGGAACCTTATGATATTTTAAAGGACTTAAGTACAATTCAACCTACAATTTCCATGAAACAATTGTTGGTAATTGCACCGGATTGTCGTACTACATTAAACTCGTCGTTAATTCGACGCCGATCTCGTAATAAGGAAATTAGAGAGGTCAGTTTGAATCCCGATCCAGGAGCTCCAACCATTGATGTTTCTATTGACGGTGTGTTAGTTCCAGGTGTACAAGTTGATGGTGGTTCTAGTGTAAATTTGATGAACGCTGATACAATGGATGAATTGGGTTTGGACCAATTGTTACCTACAACAGTAGTATTGCGAATGGCAGATTCCAGTCGAGTTAAACCTATGGGTACACTAAGGGGAATTGATACCGTTATTGCCGGCATTACTTACAAAATTGATTACATTGTATTCAGAGTGCAAAGTTCCATATTGTCTTATCCAGTTCTGTTGGGGAGGCCATGGTTATATCAAGCAAAAGCTCGTAATGATTGGGGTAGAGGTACATTGACTATTGGGGCCGGGAAAGATAAAATTGTACTTCAGATGTATCCAGTTCAATATCATGGGGAAACACATGTTGCTAATTTTGAATTCACGTCCGATTGTGAAGATGAATCGTTAGAAGATGAACTGGAAGATTTCAATTGCATCCATATTGATAAACCGGTCAGCGTAGAATGTAATCCCGTTAATTATCAATGCACCGGATTGGGTGAATATTTAGTTGATCCAGCTGCTAATGATGATTCTGATCATATGATTGTACAATGGATGAATCCCCATGAAGTTCATCAAGTAAGTGCTATGGAACCTGAACTGGAAAGTTCTAATTTGTCTGATTTTATGAAAGAATCGGATACCGAGCATAAGGTTATTCAAGAAGTTTTTAAAACTCCAAAGTGTCAATCCATGAATTTGGATAATGAGACTGATCCCAAAAATATTCGAATTTATGATGGTATAACGGGTGAAGAAAAAGCAATTTGGCATTATTATTTTATGAGGCATAAGTCAGCATTTGCCTGGTCTTATGCGGATTTAAAGGGTATTCCAGCCAAAGTCTGTGAACACCGAATTATATTGGAAGATAATGCTGTACCAGTTCGTCAAAGGCAACACCGGCTTAATCCGAAATATTCGTTATTGGTTAAAGAAGAATTGGATAAGTTATTGAATGTGGGATTTATATACCCAGTACCCTATAGCGAATGGGTTTCACCAATTGTTATGGTTCCAAAGAAGAACGGGAAAATTCGTATTTGTCAAGACATTCGGAAATTGAATGCGGCAACTAAGAAGGACTATTTTCCATTACCGTTTACAGATAGTATATTAGATGCTGTAGCTGGACATGAATGTTACTCGTTTTTAGATGGATTTTCCGGTTATAATCAGGTGAAAATTGCTAAGGAAGATCAATTGAAGACTACTTTTACAACGGATTGGGGAACGTTTGCGTACAAAGTAATGCCATTTGGACTTTGTAATGCACCTGCCACATTTCAACGGGTGATGACACAAGCATTTCAAGAGTATTTGAGAATTTCTATGGAGATATTTTTAGATGATTTTTGTACATTTAGTACCAGATCAAGACATTTGGAATGTTTGGGAAAGTGTTTAGAACAATGCGCAAAATATGGAATCTCTCTAAATACGGATAAATGTCAATTCGGGGTACCCTCTGGTAAATTATTGGGCCACATAGTTTCAACTGCTGGTATTGCTACGGACCCCGATAAAGTTAAGCTTATATTAAATTTACCACAACCGGATACAGTAACGGGAGTCCGTGGTTTTGTTGGCCATGTTAGTTATTATCGGAGATTTATCCATTCATTTGCAGTTATCTGCCAGCCATTAACCAATCTTCTAAAGAAACCTCCAAACGATGGTACTAGTCCAATTTGGACTAAAGAATGTACAGTAGCTTTCGAAACGTTAAATCAAAAATTGGCCAGTGCACCAATTTTGGTGGCACCATGCTGGAAAACCCCATTTCATGTTTATGTGGATGCGTCCAATGTAGCTATTGGTTCTATTTTAAGCCAAAAAGATGTTAGGGGATTTGATCATCCAATTTACTATGCTAGTCGTCAATTGGTTGCCGCAGAACGCAATTACACTACGACTGAACGGGAAGCATTGGGAATGATTTATTCTGTACAAAAGTTTCGACATTATTTGCTTGGATATAAATTTGTATTTCATGTGGACCATGATGCTCTCAAGTATATGATTAATAAACCTCAGTTGAGTGAACATATTGCGAGATGGGTGTTGTTATTACAAGAATTTGATTTCACTATCAATGTACGCCCTGGGAAGGCTCATGCCAATGCAGATCATTTATCTCGTTTAACCAATGTATTGGAAAATGAACCAATTGACGATGCGTTACCTGATGCCCAATTATTTGCAGTGGATGTAATTTCTGAAGAATATAGTGAGTTGCTCCAGTATTTAACATTTCAAACGTTTCCTTCACATTTTACGGAGAAACTTAAACGCCGTCTTATTTTAAAGAGTGCAACATAGACAATGATTGGCGAAGCTTTATATAAGCAAGGAAAGGATGGAATTTTACGCCGTTGTATTTATCAACATGAAGTTTGTACTATATTGGAAGGCTGTCACTTGGATAGCTGTGGTGGGCATTTTGCTGGAGACAATACTGCACGGAAGGCTTTACAGGCTGGCTATTGGTGGCCAACATTATTCGCGGATGCGCACCAATTTGTAAGACGTTGTGATCCATGTCAGAGAATTGGACGGCCAACCGGTACTTCAGCCATGCCATTAGTACCAATTCTTGCCCAAGCACCGTTTGAAAAATGGGGTATTGATTTTGTGGGCCCAATTGCACCTGCTTCGCGAATTGGACAAAAACGTTATATATTGGTAGCCACTGATTATGTTACAAAATGGGCTGAAGCTTCTGCAACAAAGACTGATAATGCCAGTACGGTGGCTACATTTTTATATGAAAATATTATTACTTGTTTTGGATGTCCAAAGGAATTGGTTAGTGATCGTGGGACTCATTTTCTTAATAGTACAATTGAAGCATTAACAGCAAAATATGAGATTAAACATCGAAAAACTACTCCGTATCATCCAAGAGCAAATGGACAAACCGAGAAGACCAACGGTATTCTATGCAAGATTTTAACGAAGACAATTTCAGGAGCGGGTACAGATTGGGATACCAAATTGTTTGCTGCTCTCTGGGCATACCGTACTGCATTTAAAATTACTACCAATGCTACACCTTTTCAATTAGTTTATGGACAAGAAGCAATTTTACCAATAGAATTGGAAGTGGCCAGTTTACGAATCGCTATTGATAATCGATTAGGGGATTCCGAATCATTGGCACACCGGTTAATGAAATTAGAACAATTGGATGAAATTCGTGCGAATGCTTTATTTACAATGGAAACTACTCAAAAGAGGCGAAAGCATTATTATGATAGTAAATTACGGCCAAAGTCTTTTATGCCCAATGATTTAGTATTACTTTATGATAGTCGTTTTAAAAATTTTCCAGGCAAATTTCAAGTTCGTTGGCATGGCCCATATCGCGTTATTGAAGGATTTCCCAATGGTTCAGTGCAATTGGAAGATTTTACGGGCACTAAATTTACTACTCGTATTAATGGCAATCGGTTACGGCTTTATAATACGTAGTCAGAATTGGACTTCAAATAATAATAGAACATTAAAAACCCGAGACGGGTTTAGTTACAAAGGGAGGTAGGTAGTTTAGTTGTGATGATGGATTAGTACGTGTGAGGTGAGTGAAAGAAGTGGTAATGATGGGAATAGAGACAGTTAGGGTAATGTAAGCTGTCAAAGTTAATGGAGTAGGTCAGTTCATTATGAGGTATTGTGAGAGGGAAGAAGAAAGACCATTGTAGAAGCCAGAAGTGGGACTCTTGTAAACATTGTGAGTTTGCATGAATTGTAGTGTGTTGGAGTGTTTGAGAGAATCGTTGAGTGAGTAAACTTGTCTTTGTGAGTAATGGCGATGGAGCGTAGCAAGAGACAGTCCAATAGGGAGGAGAGACAACGCAATGTGAGGCGTAAGGAAGATCTGCCACCGTTAGAGTGTATTATTGTCACGAATATGGAGCCTATTCGGTTAGAGGTTTGTTGGTCGAAGGAGAAGCAGCAGTGTTTTCGTGAGGCGCACATGCACGATTTCATTCGGTTGTCGCAGAACTTGCCACCGATTGATGTAGAATTGTTAGCAGAGTACTTGCAGAATTACGATCTTGCGGATGGGTCGAGTGTAGTGAAGGGGAAGATTTTTGGTATAGACGAGACAGTGCTTAACAAGGTGCTGTATCTTCCGTTGGGTGAGCTGCCGGTGTCTGGCGATTTGGAGTCGGATTTTGTACCTGGCAGTTACTTCAAGTCAGGAGAAAAGGCGTTCGAGAAGGGCCAAGGATGGAAGACAGGAGAAGCTCTTACGCCGGAGCTAGGTGAATGGATGCGCTTCGTGCAGAAGAGGTTGGCGCTGAACCGACACTCGACGTACATGGCGAAGAAGTTGCTGCTTTTGACGGTGGCGACGTTGGAAGGTATGGTGTTTAATTGGGCAGCGTATGTGGCGACAAGGATCCACGCGGAGCTGGAAGTGAAAAGGAAGATGGGGAAGGTGACGACGCTGCTGTGCGCCAACTATGTGAGCGAAGCCATCAAGTTCGGCCTGAGGCAGGAGGGCAAGGAGAAGAACGTGGAAGTGGTGGAGGTGCCGATCAAGGAGAAGAAGAAGCAACCAATTTCCGTACCAATTCGGTCTGTGGAAGCTGCACCAGGTATGGCAGAGTGTCGCAGGGCAGTAGGGAGTGAGCAGCGTGAGATTGGTTCCCCGTTGCAAATATTGGGTCGTCAATTGGGAAGCACGTCTACGGCAACCCCAGTTTCGGTAGAGCTGTATCAGAGAATTGGTCCATCAGGGAGTGAGCAGCAGACGGGAGGGTTGAAGGAAGTAATTTTAGCTCAGCTCACCCAGTTACAGATGACAGTGACCAAACTGGATAGTGAGTCGAGATTGAAGAGAGAGTTAGAACTAAGGATGGGAGAGATTAAGGGGTATAAGGTTAGAATTGGAGAATTCGAGAGGATAGTGGCGGAAGATACTCTCAAGGGTGGGAGATTGGCAAGCACATTGAAGAAGAAGGAATCAGAATGGGCTGAGGAGCGCCAGACTCTCAAGGCCCTGGAGTTAATCAATGATCAAGAACGCAAGGCGCTCAAGGAGAAGTGGATGGAGGAGAAGCAAAAGGTGACCGATTTGGCGGTTGCAAGAGGAAAATCGGAGGCAGATTGGGAGGCATTGCGGGACCAGTTGCAGAAGGAGAACGAAGAATTGAAGACCAAGGTCAATTCTTTGGAGGGAGCTATGGTCTGTGCGGTTTCTTCGCAGGAATTGGTTCCGGTGACAACCAATTCCAAGCCAGTATCGACTCAGCACGCAGAATTGCAGAAGATATTGGAGGACAAGGAGAAGCAGATCACTCTTCTTGAAGCTCAGGTAAGAGTATTGGGTGAGCTGAATGAAGATCTGACGGAGCAGCTACAAGGGGACCAGTCGAACACCGATGCAGATGAAGGTGATGAAGAGGAGGAGGTCAGGACGCCGAAGGACAAGTCTGTGATTTCTGACAACGCCAATACACCAATTGAAGTTTAGAAATTGGTTTTGTGTTTGCGAGGGCGCTGCACAGTTAGAAGTGGGACTATGTAGAATGTGTAATTAGTTTTTGTGTTCACATGCGGATTAGAATTGGTTAGTTTCGGAAGTTAGCAAGTTAGTTTTGTAGTTTACTGGTAAGTTTGGGAAGTTATGTGAAAAGTTGGTTAAGAAGCGGAAACTCATGTGACGTTTGAAATCTGGAAGTTAGGTTCGGGTTTTTTTGGATAAAGACTTTGTGGAAGATGGATTCGAGGCCAGACTGTGATAGTCGTAAGCCGGGGCAAGCTTGGTGCTACCTCTTTGTTTCTTTTGATTTTGTTATTTTCTTTTGTAGGATTGTGATTAAGATTAAGTATGAATGGAATTGGAGTTAAAGAACTGTGATTGTGTGATTGGAGATGAAGTTTATGAGCATTGTGTGAGAATTGTGAAGATAGAAAAGTTAGAGAATAGAATTATGAAAGTGAAGAGATTGTAATCTCTGTGAAAGAATTGGTTGTTGAAAGTGATTACGAGAAGATAATCACGTATTATTGAGTATACTGTACTGTGATTACAGTGAAGAAAATAGAAATTGACATGATTATGAGATCATGAAGGAAGAGAATTGGAAATGTTAGGTTTAGAGTGATGCAAGAGAGAGTGATTGGGTGTTGATAATTGTTAAGAGAAGTTAGGACGTAAGTGGGTAATCAATCGTGACAATAACATAGTGGCATTCATATAAACAATCTTTCCCCGCGAACGAATCCACCTATACTGATTTGGTGCTTTGGGTTTATTTCCAATCCAACCAAAACGATAACTACAGGGTGATAATTCCAGTGAACCGCAACTTGCCGGGGCGGTGTGCCGCTGGCGGCACACCTCCCTTTGCACACCCTGTGTGCACTTAAAGTGAACATGGAGTGTGGAAAGGGAGGTGTGTTGCCAGCGGCACACCCTCTCAAAATGCTTTATTTCCATCAATCGAACATGCCAAGGGGGGTGTGCCGTTGGCGGCACACCCCCTTGAGCATGAACCGAGTTCACAGAATTTGAACTCGGAGCATGCTCAAGGGGGTATGCCGCCAGCGGCACCCCTTAGTGCACACACAGTGTGCACATTCTGTGCACACACATCGTAACAAAAGGTGTAGGTGTGACCGGCTGGAGTCCTGTCAGTGGCGCTATGTATCATCAAATATAGATATAAGTGATTCTTAAATATTGGACAATGCAAATGAAGAGAAGAGCATACCTGATAGAGGACAAAGTTCAAGGACTTTAATGTCAGAGTGTACCATATCATCTTCAGAGAGTTCTTCTTCGCTTCAGCTGCTTCAATTTCCGCCTTCGAGACAAGCTTCTCGAAATAACTCAATGGTTGCCCAGCCATTCCCTGAATGCGGTAGAGCTTGTGAACAAGGTTTGTTGTCAGGAAGGACTTTTGGTTTCGCCTGCAATTATTGATCCTAAAGCATTAATACACATACTTTTATAATGCTGTATAAGCAATGGACAGCATGAAATCTTACCAATTTACTTGATGCAGCGCAGATAGATGAACTGGAACATATCCATTTACATTGAGTAGAATAGACTCCACCGCGAAATGCCAGCTCGGATCTTCACCGTGGTCGCGATTTATGATTGGAAGCCATGCCTGAAGCCGATGATTGTCATCCTCGACATGAAACATCTTCCTTGAAAAAACACTCGCAGGTCTGGATCCGCATTCAATCTCTGCTCGAACGACTCGTTTGCCGCAGTCCAAGCCGGACTCCAACTCTTCAGGATACCCTCTGTGACTTCAACAGTCTTCCCCTCATGATTCTCAGTCGCAACGTAGAAAACACCTGAGCCTTTTATGTATCCATTCTTCAAAAAATGGGATCCAAGACCCATCACATCGTTTTCCAGGTACGGTCGAACGATAGGCAGACCAATCATCCGGCACAACGGGATGTCAAGCTTCGATTTCTCTTTTGGTTGAAATCAAAGACCATCCAGCACCACAGTCGTATTCACAGTTTCCTTCAAAACTAGATCATCCATCTGCTTCTCTAATTCTGCAGCCAATAGTGGTTATGAAGACCTTCAATCAGATATTGAATCGTCATCAATATCCACATTCTCCCCCCCATCTTCATTGAGTTCTGGAACGGGTGACTTCCCTGCCGCAACAAGGATGTACGTTAGTGATACCACACGTGAATCCATAATTTGATGCACACGAAAATATCAGTTTACCTGAGACTTGTACAGCAGAGTTAAAGGATGTGTTTGCCTCCATATCGGTATCACCATCCTCTGCTCGGAGCGATGCATGAGATTGGCTTCTCGTGCCTACAATGCAACGAAACAAGTGAAATGACAGATGAATGAATTCAGATGTGCAAGTGCTTGAAAATAACCTAAATATGTGTAGCAAATATTGAATCGTAGAGTCTATGTCGTTGCGTTGCTCGCGTCGTGACACCGTCCGCCGGGAGCAGGAAAATAAACACGAACACCTAATATCACAGGTGTGCAGACGCCGTTCCTACATCAGCCAACGCCTAATCAACGTGGACAGCCTCCTCGCTAATGCAAGTCCTGCCGTGACACCAATCTCGGTCCTGCTCTACTCTTTTCTCCCAAACCGAATAATTATATCCTAAATCCCTGTTCCATTAAATCTCGGCATTCCTCTTCCATATCTCCGATCATGAATCCAGTCTACAATTCCACAAACCTCCGGATCCCAACTCCGCCTAATCCCTAAACCCTAATCGCATCATACCGTTCAACACCGTGGTTCCCCTCCCCGCAAATTCTCGAAACCAATCTGTCTACAAAAACCCAACGCATTTCTATCTACAATACGACATTGTCGTGGTCCTCTCCGCGAATTCGCGAAACCTTTACGAAGTTGCGAAACAACAAAAAGCTAGCGACATCACACCTGAGGATCTCGGTGCCAGGTTTTTTTCGCTGCCGTCCATCTTCGACGATGTGCCGAGCCCTTCCCGCCCTTTGCTCTCTCCTGCAACACCCACTTCCTGATAAGTAAACAGCAAGACAATGCACAATCAAATGTTGAGAGACGATTGCATCTCTACATTAACATTTAGGTCAGGTCCCGTAGAAGCAATTCAAGTGCACGCAAATAACTTGAACCTATCCTTCAAAGTCCAGCACAAGGAATGTAGGAGTAGGAACTACGAACCCTGAGAAACAACTTCAATCGATTATTACCTACACCACAATCGCACCCTATTTGCTAACTCAGTCTCCAAGCCGAGATCATCTACTTCAAACGAGAATACCCTAAATCAGAATCGCTAGTGTTTCGCAGACTCGCTCTCGAAGGAGTTCATCTTCATACATAAACCTAATTCACTCACTACCAATCCCTAGCCACATGTTCATCACGAATTTACAGCTCACAAATATCACGAAGGCCAATCCTCTCAAGTACCTGAGTAAGCTGTCATTTCTCTCACGTCCGGTTCAAATGGGGTCCCTTCACGCATTTGCACATGAGCAAGTTCATTTCTGTCCTTAGGGCAATGACGACTTCCAGCGAAGCATTCTGGAATTACAGTTAGCCTAGTACTTCTCTCCCTATCATCAACAATCTGTACTCCATCAAACTCTAATTTTTTGGTAGTTTCAGAGAAGGAATCCTTAGACTTTCCCATCGCTATGCCTTGCACTACTCTACTTCTCATCAATGTTTTACGATCACTAAAATAGAGCTTCTGCTTTCGTCTTTTTATAATAGCAAGAGACTCATTGGCAAAGATTAGCCTTCGTATTCAATGTATATTGGATTCTAATTTTGTGCCTTGCTTGAATAGACATAAGCCGTGTTACTCTATGGTGACTCTTTACAACTTCATTTAATAGTGCTACTCATTGCTTTCTGTCATGTCCTAGTGGCGCCTCTTGCGTGCATAATTGCATCGAACCGCCATAGCCATTTCTATTGAGTTATTCAATTAGCTATAATGTGGCCTAACCGCCAGTTACTATTTTTTGTAGTGCACCCATAAATTAAATGCCATTGTCATATCCATTTTTAATTCCAATATCAGAAATGTACTGTATCAATTCACGACTTGAAATCAAATCATTTTTGTTGAGCGTACTTATATCCTGTGATTTGGTCTGACCTTTAATCATATTTTTAAGCTTGGCTAGTCGCCAATTTTATCATTATGATATCAGTTACTCTTGAATTTCCATCACCGCCATCTAATTTGGTGCCTTGGAATCCACGCTTGTCGGCAAGAGATGTTATTTGGCACAAACCTCCGAAATCTAGCTAAAGCATTAATTCTAAGCACATCAGGATTAGAACGTCCCATGCTTCACCTTCCATTCAGTTAAAGGACAACCCCTTATTCCATCTGGATTCTCATCATTTGCAGCCTAGTTTTGTGCTTAGAATGGCTTCCACGGCGGGTCATGAGGCTGGTTTCGTCGTAATTCGTGGAGATAGTGAATGTGTCCCAATCTGTTTCCCTACTGATTCTGAGGGAATCGTGTCTGCTACTTCCCTTCAACTGAGTCATTGTTTCCATATCAGTGAGGGGTCTTTGAATGTTGAGAAAGAGGAATTCGATAAGTTCATAGGAGAGCTCACAGACACTGTAGCTCAGTCCTCTTCTAATCGAAACAACGTTGTAGTCTGGTCACTTCGATGTGGGAAGTACAAAGTGTATGGTGCTAAGGAGGTTCCTGATGATTCTCCTTCAGTTTCCTTAACTCCCAAGTTGTCTACCACTACAACTCAGGTGACACCTTTGATGCAGAGAGTGAAATTAGAACCGGTAGAGAATCTGATTCACATCCTTAGCGATGACTCCGACAGTGACAGTCTAGATTTCAGTCCCTCTGAATCCGAGAAGAAAACGTCACTTCCGGCCATGGTTTCGGCTGCGGCTCCCACTTCCTCTCTGCCTCCAATATCCAAACCCGCGGTGATTCCGAATCCTATTCAATTTTCTACTACAATCGATTGTCTACGTACTCTTCGGTGTCGATCCAGATCAAAATTTGTTTTAACCAAGTTAGGCTTCGATTCCCTTAGAGTCGAGAAGGTTCACTTCCTTCCTGCAGCCTTTAATGGAAATGTCCTATTTGAGCTTCCACCGATTGGGAATGGAATTGCCTCATCTCAGGCTGGATCGCTCATGGGTATGGATAGGAAGCATGACGGTCATAGTTGGACAAGAACCCTGACCACTCACATTGCGAATCTGACCTTCACGACATCTTCATGTTTGGGACATTTGCAATGTCGCAATCCTCAATGCGAATACTTGGAGCGGAAGCAGAGAGCGTCAAATGTTAATGAGACCGAATGGGAGGGCACGTCGTCATCTGTTTTTGGGGTCGGTGGGGCTTCTCCTCCTGGTTCAACAGTTGTGTGTAAACTTTGCTGAGTTCCGCCTATCTGCTTAACAACTTGCCCAACAAAAATTTACTATGTGTTGGGGAAGGACACCATGTCCCGTGTATGTGTCCATATTGGAACACATGAGCATCCTGTTAAATTAGGCACTTGTCGGGATTCCTCCACAAAGCTGAAGACCCTTATCTCTGAGCAAGTAGAGCAGACCCCAACTGCCACAAACTCTTCCATTATTTTGGAAGCAAGTAAGGAGTTTCTTGGTGAGCTACTATTGTGTCCAGAGGGAGTATCACAGAAGCCACTAGTGTTAGAGGAATTAGTACCAGTCCTGGAGAAATTTAAGCAGATGACATCTCCTAGTATCCGAAACGAGGTTACAACTTTCCGATACTTACGACGCTTTGGTGTAATGGATAGCATCACTAAACTTCGGGGATCAAGCAATTGGGCTTTTGAACAAGAAAATAGATTTCCTGGGCAAGGCCCTGATTCAGTCAAAATGTTTGTGTTCAAGATGGCAGAAGTCGATCCCGGGAGCGGCGTAGATCTTGTGAAGCGAATGCAATTCGGAGGGGACCTTGAAGAATCTTGGATCATGTTTGACCATGTCAAACGAGTAAAGAGATGGACCACGATGGGTTGTCATGTGTACGACTCAACCTACTGCCTTGTGATGACGATTGCCGTATGTGACATGCAATCCGAAGACGTCAAAGCCCAGCTAGTGTTTTGGAAGAACTTGAATGTTGTTGGTGCGCGACACGATGTTTCGACAGTTTCATTCAAGGGATTCATGGCTGATAGCACACATGCCAACTGGAATGCAGTCCGCATTCTTTACAGGAGCGGAGATGCGTCAGTACCGATGGACAATCGGGAGAGAACATGCCTATTTCACTGGACTCAATCCCTTGAAAAGCACACGAAGGCAGACAATAGAGCTGAATTTCAAGAGCAACATCGTCAACTATGCAAGCTATACAAAGATGCAAAGACAATAGAGGAAGCTGAAGCCAAGTATTTGGCGATCAAAGCGTGGTGGTTATCGTCAGGCGCAACATCTAATGCTGGTGTCGTACGTCTCGATTTATGGCTAGCCTTCTGGCATTTCCGATTTTGACAATGGGGTGGGTTTATGGTATCGGTAAGTACTTTTTTCATTCATCTCACATCCATCATATTATTGCTGTAGTTTATTTTTTTAATAGCAAGTTAGTTACATATTAGGGCACCGTTGTAACGGCAGTCTGGATCTTGTTGCCTAAGAAGGTGTGCCGTTAGCGGCACACCCTTAATGTGTAGATCTTGAAAGTGAAAATTGTACCACTCTTTTGGTATGCCGCCACCGGCATACCAACTTCCTCTCATTCAAATAGCATTGTTGAGCTTCATGCAGAAGTATCTGCCCGTAAAGGCACACATATCCTGACTTCATGCGAGCCCACAATTCTTCACTGCCGCTAGCGGCAATACAGATTAAGCATGTGCATTGCGTCAGTTCAGAGTCCTTTCAACTGATTATTGAAATTATGTCCCATCTCTTAGTGATTATATCACTTAGATCAGTCATTTTTAGTTGACTTCCAATTTCCTCTCGAACTCCTGTGTTCAGTTTCCTTTTTTTAAAAATATTGGACCAGTGTCTGGCTTGGAAAATGGGTGTGCCGCTGCCGGCACACCTTCCTATTGTTGTTAGTAACTCACATATTCTTCCCTTTCTTTTAGTTAGACTCAATTTTGAGAGAACTTTGTTCGTTGTCTTCCTTCGTCATCTTGCTCTAGTGGATTAAACGCAGTCCATATTTTACATTTCTATTTTCCAAGTACATTCATCAAAATTTCTTGATTGAGGTCTGCGGGAACTGATGGATTTTGAATTGGCTGAAATGCCATCATGCAATTTAGCTGAAACTGTCCACAATAAGTGGTTGCAGCAGTCGGGAAAACGTGGAAACGATTTATACGTTGCCACTATTGATGACATGGTTCGAGCCTTCATGCAAGTTGTGGCTTGCTATCAATTCTCGAAAGGAGAGCGAGGAGGGCAAGGGCATGGGAAGGAAGAGCTTCGTCTTCGTACTGCTCATCGCATTGCTCAACGTTCGGGGAACTCCAAAGCACTTTATGAGGCTTTCTCTAATATGCCTGGCGCTACTGAGTTTTGCACTCGCCCTCCGCATTTGGAAGGAGAGGAAGTCTTCTTGTCCCTGAAACGGAAGCCAGACCTACCTCCTGGATCTGAGTTTGATTCTCATCGTCCAGACAAAATCAACGTTTCATGCCCTAGAGTCACGACTAGGGCGTCTTCACGATTTGCCGTGGACCTTACTACTGACGAGTGTGTTTATTCAACAGTTGCGGAAGAACCATCCAACCAGGCCAGTCTGCCTCAAACAGGAACTTCAGTAAAGGTTGCTAATATTTTGGGTGTTCTGGAGACTGCGTGCGATGAAAGCAAATGGCATATTGCAAGGCTGCCTAGGACATCAGCGAAAGCCTGTTTTGCACAAGAGGCTGGTATGAAGAAGAAGTGTATTGCTCGAATTGTGCAGAACAATAAGAGTACTGCCGCACCGACCTACAGTGGCATGATGAAGAACTATAAGAAGACAAGGCTCGAGAGGATGCAGTTTTTCTTTCGTAACGATGACATCCATCGCTGTGTGATGGGATCGAAGAGGGACTGGGTTATTTCTTTGCCACCGGTCCCTAACATTTGGCCGGTTAAAGCTGGCACGTCCCTTACGAAGGCCGAGATTCTACATCTTGGAAATGTTGGTTTTCGTCTCGCCGAGCGCGTAATGCTCTCTCCCCGGAAATTGTTCTCTCGGAATGGTGCAATGATTGACTTGAAATCTATTCCAACTCCGGTTAACTTAGATGAGCATCCAAAGTGGAGATTTGGCAAGAACATCCGTCGGAATCCGAAGGCCCCAACCACAAGACATCAGAACACCTGCGCATCTGCGCTTTCCGTCCTTGGAAAAGTTAGTAACCTTCTTATGCTCCCCGATCCCGCCTTCGGCTGCATTCTGTTGTTCGAGTCCAAATCCATTACCAAGGTTTCAAACTACATGCTCTCTATCAGTCAATTTCCTAGTTGTGACTGCCTGTCATTCAAAGAGATGTCTAGCAAGTCTCTTGGCAGACGTCCTTAGTGGTGTTACTGCAAACACCTTTATTTTATGTTCACCATTATTTGTGAGCTAGATCCAGAGGTGGATGTCTTTATGCACGCCCCTAGTTTTAGCTTCAACGAGATTAAGCGTGTTCTCGAAGTCTTGCTTCAGAAAGAGGGTTGCACCTAGAGTTTGATTTCACGAAGTAATCCATGTACCTATTTTCTATAATATGTAAGAGACGGTGAGACTACAGGGCCACCGCTGTATTGGCAAGATATTGAACTGTTCTTGAATCGCTCAATGTCTTTTTGACAAAAAAAATATCAACTTTTTCAGTCTTCAATTTTTTGTAATTATTTTTCACTTTGTTTTTATCCTTTTGTCACTTTTTTCTCTGTTTTTTTACTTATGTTTTTTTCCCTCTTTTTTGTTTGTTTTCACAGTTTTTGTCTGCGGTCCAGTACGTAAAATTGTCTTGCTCTTTTCTCGGTCATAAGGCCGTCTTTGAATCTTTATTTTAGATTATTTTTGGTAACATGAATCTCATTTCCTGTACTCTGATTACTATCGTATAGTAAAAAAATTACTCTCGTGTCGTAAAAAAGTAATTTCATATTCTGAAAAAATCACTTTTATATAGTAAAAAGTGACAATTTTCAAAAACTTTTTACCAACTTTTTTCTTACCGCTCACCGTTCACCGCTCATGCCTCACCGCATGCAAGATAGCTTCGTCCCCCATGTCATTACCAACCACAACACACACCAACGTGCACGTGCGGAGCTAGGCAATACCCGTGGCATGATTTGGATGGATTTACCATTGATAAAAGAGGTGAACCAACAACACCTCTCCACACATACTACAATAAAGACACATATAACATGTGCCTAAAAAATCTAGGAACCAACAAAGCTCCCGGCCCGGACCATGTACCTAACGCAATTCTAATAAACATGCCCCCAAGATTCCATGATCTTATATCATTATTCTTCCTTCATTGTTACAAACAAAAATCCATTCCTACATCCTGGAAAACAAGCCTAAAGGCTAACAATCTTATTATTCAAAAAAGGCAACCCATCCGTGCTACCTAACCACGGACCTATTGCCCTAGCTAACACCATTCACAAATTATATATTAGCACACTAACATCAATATTATCGGCCTACGGGGAAAAATACCAAATATTACACAAAAGCCAAGAAGGGTTTAGAGCCGAGAGAAGTACCACACGACAACTCCAAACCCTTATTGCCGCTCTTGAGGATGCAAAATTCACTAATAAAGACATTTACATACTTTATATTGACTTCAAAAATGCATTTGGTTCCATTGACCATCCTCGATTGCTAGCCGTTATGAGTGATCTTGGATACCCGGAAGACGCAGTTACACTAGTTGGAAATATATATTTCCAATCTACCACTAGATACGTCGGAGAGTTCTTTGGTAAAATACGCCCTATCCCCATCCAACGTGGTACCATCCAAGGCGACACATTGAGTCCATACCTCTTTATTATTTTTCTTGAACCTCTACTAAGATGGCTTCAAAGAGGCAATAATGGATACACATTTGGAACCTCTAAAGTCACCATAAATTTGGCCGCATATGCCAACAATCTAGTGGCCATCTCCGGACGTCTTAAATCACTCCAAATTCAATTAGACAAAATAGACAAATTTTGTTTATGGACCGGGATGGAACTTGGGGTCCAAAAATGTGCCGTAACCAGATGCCCAAACAAATCCAAAATAAATCCGACGGCCTTGGAAGACCTTATCCAAGCTACCAATATCCACTATCGTAACCAACCAATTCCGGTACTCAACCAAAACCAACCATACATATACCTTGGAATAAACCTAGTTCCATCGCTAAAATGGAAAACTCAAACCCACGTTACTACTACAAAACTTATTAAACAATGCAATGAACTTACACAATGCCCGACCACATTGCAACAAAAAATAAAAATGATTGATACCGTCATACGACCAGGTATCTCATATAGTTTTTATGCGGTTCCTTATTCCGTGCCCACCATAAACAAACTTGATAAAAAAATCACAGCCATACAAAAGAAAGTATGTGGACTCCCTAAATGCACGCCCAATGTCATAATACAACTCCCTCACGAGCTATTCGGATTAGAAGATTTTTCCCTCAAAAATGCCTATCTACGTTGCATTGGAGAACAACTCCAAAATGCACTTAACGACGAGGGACAACTAGGCCTAATTTACAGTGGACTCCTTCGGCACATCCTTGCCATTTATGGAGGAGCACAATACCTCCAAAGACTGAAAAAAACTGATTGTCTTCGGTCTCCTATTACCCGCACACTCTTTCTACTCAAAACAGAAGGTCAAACATTCCTAAAAAGCACACTCGAAGATTTCCTACTAGGTACCGCACCGCTTGAACAAAATTGGGCAAACGAAATACATAATCTCCCTAGACTTGACCGACAATTATCCGCCAAACTCCTACAAAAACTGTTTTCCGTAAACATTACCGACCTAAAACAAATTACACTACCAAATGGAACACAACTTATGGACGACAAGGGCTACAAAACATTCTACGGTACCCCTCACAAATTAATAAAAAGTGCATTGAATATTGCTAAACAACTATTTTGTCAACCTCCATGCCTCCCTGAATGTCCGAACCCTTGCACTACTCACGTCCCACCTTATACACTCAAAGACCTGTACATCACTGGTCACAATGACACCCTTCCCAACATCAATCTCCCATTAATCCCTCCAAACCCGCCACACTCACGACCATATGCCCCTCCACCACATATATTAAAAAACTCTTCCATGTACCCAATAAACAACATAACCGCGCATAAACATAAAAAGTATATTGACTCCAACAACATAAGCAAACAACACACGTCATACCTATGCCATTGGTCCCACAATAACACCACCTACACCAAATGGCTCCCGCAAAGAAATCTTTTCCCTTGGCACAACCCAAATGCTTCCTTACATAACACAGAAATCCTCACACAATACTACCTTAAAACTCAAAACAGCTATTACCTGAATATCATACAAATACACCATCCCCAAGCACAACCTCGAGATAAAAGATTGGTCACGCCACCTCTTAGTATCCCCCTCCTCAACATTTCTACAACCGAATGCAACCCCGAAACTGACATCCTGGCACAAACAAATTCAATCAAAATACAACAAGATAATGCCCACTATTCCGCTCCATCTATATTTGGGAAGTAAGGGTTAGAAAAAATAAGAGATTGAAAAAGTAAAAGTTCAAAAAATATGGATCAGAAAAAGTAATGGATTGCAAAAGTACAGGTTAGGAAAAGTATGGGTTAGAAAAAGTAAGAGTGAGGTAAAGTAAAGATTTGAAAAGTAAAAAGTTGAAAAAATGGTGAGAAGACAAAAAGGTAAAAAGTTTGTAAAAGTAAAGAATTGTAAAAGTATGAAGTTGAAAAAGTAAAAGTTGAAAAGGTAAAAATTAGAAAAGTTATAAAATAAATAAAATGTTAAAAGTTGAAGGAGTAGGAACTAGGAAGTCTAAAAAGTAAAAAGTTGAAAAGGTAAAAAGTAGGAAAAGTAAGAAAAAAATTAAAAGTAAAAAGTGAAAAAGTTAAAAATTGAACAAGTAGGAACTTTACAAAGTAAAATGTTGAAAGGATAAAAAGTTCAAAAAATATTCATTTGCATTGCCAAACTGTAAAAGTGATAAAACTTGCAAATGCAAGAGGGGATAATATGGGATTGAGAATGAGGGTAGGTGGTTAGCTAAGGCATGGCGGCCAGGTAGGTGGTTGATTGGGGGGTTGATTGGGGGTATCATTTATGATATTGGTGGCTAACACTATTTGTAAACTTATTCACAAATAGTGTACAAAGGTAATTATACTATTCGTGATACTACACTTAAAGTGATATTTAGTGTAGTAAAAGTAATAAGTGACACATGACAGGTATCAAGGAATAAGTGATAGGCAACAAGGAGTATTTGGCCTTTACCATGGGTGGGATTGAAAATATAGGGGACATAGAGGTCATCGAGAGGTTAGTTGTTTTCAAATCTGCATTTGTGAAGGGGTATAAACATGGCGTGGTACATGGCAATAATATTGATATTCTCAAAGGTGGTGCGGAGTGTAGTTATTGGGATGTTAAATGTCTTTTTGAGGGTTGTCAAGGACGGGAGAAAGGTGGTGGCATGGGCTCCAACAATAATGATAATAAGGTGGTCAATTGTCCATCCAAATGCTCTAATGTTGTCAATAAGTGGTTGATATTTATTGATTTTCTTTGAAATGGTTTTGGGTGCAAAGCAGTCATTACAATACGTAAATTCTATGAATTGGATCTTGAGTGTGGGAGCAACTTGGTCCGGAGGTGGATCATTGTATAACGGTGGCATTGCAATAGAAAACAGGCTCCTCGGAGAAATTTGTTGCTTTTGTGGAAGTGAAAGCCAACCTCTTGTAGGTCCGCAATCTTACTACATGTGAGATTAGTGCCTACCATAATGGGCCAAATGTCAGGGACAATTGGTATGACCTAGTCCCTTGAATCTTTTACAATCCACTTGTGCCCTAGTTCCCTTTACACACCGTTCAATGTTGTCATTGCAATAGAAATCCATGGCGTTTGTGACATTTGTTTTGTTGTCAAATACTATCGTAGGTAGGCGCGGGAGTGGCCTTTCCACGGCTCACAATCTCTTCAACACATTTCGCCTTGGTGACGGCCTTTTGAGCAAAACAACAGTTTGCCGAGGTCTTCAGAAGCCGAGCAATATGCCACTAGTGGGGATGGCATTTGACTCTTGCACAACTATTGGTGCATGAATTCCAATCCTACAAATCGAAGAGGCTGTTGGAATTGGCCATGGCTGTGAAGGTGATACGTCATCCATATGAACATCGCCTTCCTTATCAATAGTAGGCAATGGATGTGTAGAAGCCCTAAGTTGCGTGAAAAGATAACGGGGATTGGAGAAGTTGACTCTATCCGGGCGGTGCAATTCTTTGACCTCAGCAAGTGGCAAGGTTGCCTTCCGATTCTGTGTTCCAAACACCTCTTTGCCTGGCATGTAAGAGTCATGGGTGCAAAATTCCTTGGCACCCGGCATACCCATGATGGAGTTGTTAAGGACACATGGATCGCCTAGCTTTTGAGCTTATCGCTTGGCCGACCAAAGTTTTAATTCTTCCCTGCTTGGTCAAGTCCCTCCAACACTAGCTATCCTTAAAGAATTGGTAATTGTTTACAACCTGCAAGAATGCCCGGACGTAGTCATCTACGGTACGCATGTAAGTTTCACAATAATAAGTATAAGTTTCATTGAAGTCTTGGAAGATAGAACAAAGGATAAACGAGGGAAAAAAATGAAATCAAAGTAAAGATAGCATGCAATACTTGCATCATAAATCTCCTCCATTGACGAAAGTAGAAATGCCAAAACGCGTGCCAAAGGTCAAGAAGTTGAAATCCCAAATAAGAGACTACTCCAAAGGATGTCCACCACGCTCTTATTGCTAGGTAAAGTCTATCGTCCTCTTCCATACTCGTCGCATTCTTGTATTGCTGATAGAGTACCTTATGCTGATCGGTCCTTCCATGACGTACTTATTATTGTGTTTGATCATTGATTGTGCCCCATGAAATTGACATGTACGCTCATTGTCAACCATTTCGTTCTCTTTGTTACCATCAGTGTATACAACCCACATTGCATTCCAGTTTGCTTGAGCACTATCCGCCATGAATCCTTTGAATTGTGGCTCTAGAACATTGTGTTGGGCCATCAGTGAGTAGGGAAAGCTATTTTGCATGTCGTGAGCCATGAGCCTTCGAATGTGAGTCGAAAGCCAAAAATTTAATGAAAAAAGTAAAAGGTAGTATTTTTTTAAGAAGATATTTTCTAATTTTATTATAAAACCTGGACCTCTTACCAAGGATTAAATTGCAAAAGTTTTAGTGCTTACAAATATTTTTGTGAAAATTTACGATAGAACATTCCATACAGTTGCATCTAAGGAACTAAAGGATTTAGGTTATAGATTGTTAGGGAGAAAGTGAGGTCCGGATGTGGATGATTACGGTGAGAGAGACGTCTAGAAAGAGACAATTAGGGCGAGGCCATTTGTCCGGATAGGGACAATTTTGGAGAAGAATACTCCATGGTTGCGGAGAATTATTGAGAGTTCTGGATACGGACAATAAGAAAAGTGGAAAGTTTGGGATGGAGAGGAATGGTAATGTTCTCCTTACTGATTATCTTCTCCATCACCTTTTGCATTCTGTTGCGATTGCTTCTTGATAAGGGCAATAAGGAAAGGAGAACATGGACGCGGATAAACAATTTGAGGGGCTGCTAGAGAGAAAGAGAATTTGGGAGAGGGTGAGGCTTGGTTAGGGATACTTAGGGATAGGGTTTAGTGTCTGAAAAGAAACTTATAGATACGGAGAATTCGGGACAAACATTAGTAGGGAGAGGAAAGTTTGAGATAGGGTTAAGTAGGGAGAGTGAGAGTTTGGGACATGGATTAGTAGGGAGAGTGAGAGTTTAGAATAGGGATAGATAAGGAGAGGGAGAGTTGGAATAGGATGTAGGGATAGGGGGAATTTAGAGTTGAGGATTTAGAGAAATGAGGGACAAGAGAAAGTGGTATAGACAAGGGGCAATGGGTGTAATGTAGCGGGAAAGTATTTTCCATTATCAAATGGTGCATGCAGGGTTTAGACTAGTGAGGCATGTTTTTTAAAACTCACTGGTTGTGGCCCTTGTAGTCTCAGAGCATTCTCGTAAATGAGCAATGAGCAATACAAAGTTTTGATACACTTGAGAGAGTAGTAATGACCATAATGTTTTAGAAGCAGATCTTGGAGAACCCGCTTAATCTTGTACAAGCTAAAACTAGGATTGTGGACAAAGACATCTATCTCTTGATCTAGTACTCAATCAATGTTGAGTATGTAGTACAAGTGCTTTCAGTTGTCCACGCCCCACGTTTGCGAAGTAACTTCTTAAACATCTCTATAAACGCTGAACAGTCGCAGCTTGGGAATTGTCCAATGGTATCCAAATACATAGAAACGTGTGAAATGGATTTGGACTCAAAGATGACAATGCAATCCAATGTGTTAAGGGGAACCATACAAACCCTACAAATCTTACCAACAACGCGCAATGCTTTAAAGGCCGCTTTGAGAAGCTAAATTTGCTATGAAGAAAGTGGAGTTTTGGACGGGACGTCGTCCCTGACCTCTGGCAGTGTATCCAAATTGTGGGGACAGTCCTCCTTGGTCGGGTCCACTATTGTGCGATTACTTTGTTATGTCTTGACCCAAGGCCATGAGACAATGATCATATATGGTCGGTGGGAGTTGAATTTTGAACTTGAAGGGAGGCCAACCTTTCGATTCAGGAAAAATAAGACTTTCTCACCTTCAAGATGAAGTTTGTGAGTACAAAAGATGGCGGCGCCAGACATGTTGACGACGGCCGCGTGGAATTTTTTTGTATTCCCAGACCGCTCTGCTGTTTGTTGGGCAATACATAGTCAAAGTTATTCCTTGGTTGGTGTGAGCCGCAAAAACGGCTCACGGTGATGAATGGACCTCACGTCGGGTCCATTAAGGCTAATGAGTGGTGAAAATGGGTTATCCCATGGACTAGCTCGTGGTTTTTTGATTAAAATGATCAAGTGGCCTTTCCCCTCACTAAAAGAGGAGCCATTTATGGGCAATCGCGGAATTTATGTAGTTAGCCAAAAAGGAAGAAAAAAAAAGGGGAATAAACCAGAAAAGAAAAGCAAAGAGAGAAGGGAAAAAAGACAAAAGAAAATTAGAAAAGAATTAAAATGAGTAGTGGTGGAGAAGAATTTACCTCCTATCAAGTTGTAGACCGTATTCGGTCACGATGAAGAAATCACGAAACCAAAAAAATGGGAGAAGAAGGAGGATGGTGAGGAGAAAAGAAAGAAGAATGGGGCGTTAAAAGCCCTTAAAAAATAGTCAAAAGGGTCCAAAAGAAGTGGAAAAGAATCCTCATCAATCACTAAGTAAATTAGGAATTACCCCAAGCAAGGGGAATTCAATTTAGGTAGGTTAAATTAGATTTTTGCACCTTTGAAAATTAGCTAATAGCTCACTTATTGAGATCATGCACACACATGTGGCATGGAGTCAAAGTTTAGATTTAGATATTCCTTGGTTAGTGGGACACCCACTTGTGTTAAATGCAAGGGTGGCTAGTGAATTATTGCTTTTTAGTTACTAGTTGTTTAGTGTGACCATTAATGTGCCCACCCAAATTGGCGGATGTGAACGACGAAGGGAACGACCTTCGGAACAAAGAAGGGAGCAAGGGTCTTGGGGTTACCCCCTTGGAGGGCGCTCATTTGAAGGGTGGGAGGTAGGAGTGAGAGAGGTGTGTGGCAGGAGCTAGGAAACCGAGAGAGGTGTGTGGAAGGAGAGAGAGAGGTAGGGTTCAGATTTCCCCCTCCTGTGGGCTGGAATGTGATTCAATCGTTGCGAAAGTAGGAGAGTAGATAGATTAGAAAGTTGGCTTTTCAACAAGCTCAAGAACACGCGGATCGGAGCTGTGACGACGAAGATACAGGCGGCGGAGTGAGGACGACCAGCTGGAGGATCGGTGGCGGATCTCATACGGCCTCAGGTTTTCCCTCTTCAGTAGCGGAGTTCTTGTCCAATCAGGCTAAGATTTTACGAGTAGATAGATTAGAACGTTGGCTTTTCAACAAGCTCAAACACGTGCGGATCGGAGCTGTGACGACGAAGATACGGGCGGCAGAGTGAGGACGACCAACTGGAGGATCGGTGGCGGATCTCATACGGCCTCAGATTTTCCCTCGTCAGTAGCGGAGTTCTTGTCTAATCAGGCTAAGATTTCAGGAGTAGATAGATTAGAACGTTGGCTTTCCAACAAGCTCAAGAACACACGGATCAGAGCTGTGACGACGAAGATACGGGCGGCAGAGTGAGGACGACCAGCTGGAGGATCGGTAGCGGATCTCATACGGCCTCAGGTTTTCCCTCGTCAGTAGCGGAGTTCTTGTCCAATCAAGCTAAGATTTTAGGAGTAGATAGATTAGAGCGTTGGCTTTTCAACAAGCTCAAGAACACACGGATCGGAGCTGTGACGACGAAGATACGGGCGGCAGAGTGAGGACGACCAGCTGGAGGATCGGTGGCAGATCTCATACGGCCTCAGGTTTTCCCTCGTCAGTAGCAGAGTTCTTGTCCAATCAGGCTAAGATTTTAGGAGTAGATAGATTAGAGCGTTGGCTTTTCAACAAGCTCAAACACGTGCGGATCAGAGTTGTGACAACGAAGATACGGGCTGCGGAGTGAAGTGCACCAACAAGAGGAGCAAGATCACGAGCTGAACAAGAGGAGCAAGATCACGAGCTGACCAAGCAAGTCGAAGGCTAAGGATGGAGGGTGAACCGAATTAACTCAAGGAGCCCCTTTTCTTTTCTCCCTCGAACCTCTTCAATTCCATGTGTATGACTTGAACCCTAATTTTCTAAATACAAAAACCACGCGGAAGCGCTGCCAATTTTTCGGTAGAATTAGTGTTTGCTATATATTCAACTAAATAACCGATTAGAGCGCCATTAGTAAGTGAACACAGCTGGAGGCTCACTCTTAGTAAGGCTGGAGTGGATTCTTGTGTGAATGAATGTGATACATGCATAGGAATGTGGTGCATGATCTTGAATAAAGTCATATGTTGAAGGTGCACTGCTGGTCGCTGGCTGGGAGGTCCAGGGTCGAGTCAAATGATCAATTGAAGGCTGCCATCGTGTTAAGCAAGAAAAACTAATAAGAATTCAAAAAACAAACGTAAAAAACGGAGTCATAATCACGAAGATAATGAAGAATTAAACTTTTAACATAAAAAGAGGAGCCTGTCTGCTGGTTGCTGCTGTTAGGGTCGCACTTGGGCCTGGAATTGGTGGTTAAGGTGCTAATCAAGTTCACAAGGCAAAATTGAACCTAATGGAGCTTTAAAACATTGGAAACAAAGCTTTGAGGCGGAATTTACGCTTGTCTAAAGGTTGGATTCAACCTAAGGCTCAATTCAGCCATCACATCACTAATTATTAACGAACCCTCTTAAGTGACCACGCCTTGGGTCATCATGCTTGTATGAATGGTTAAAGTTTGTTTGCACAAGGGGCTGCATCCCATATGTAGGATCTTGTGTTCAAGATAAGCCACCCCATTAGGGGGCGGTTTATTTGGCTTACAGTTGGTCCGGTCTCGACCTTCTCACCCTTTAGAAATTGATAGTACGCAAGAACTTGCATAAAGGCACATACCATGTCATCAACAGTTGCCATATACAGATCATTGCATCTCTTGCCCGATTGTTGCAACGACTTGTTGTAGACGGTCTCCGCAAGATTGCAGGAAGGCATGGCCGCCAACTCAGATATGGACATATTTTGCAAAGACAACGAGAAATTAGCACCGAATGATAATCGCCTGACATTGCGTGAAGTTGGATATTATTTAGGAACGCATCCAGCTCCATAGCTAAAGGTTTGTCACCGTACACTCTTCCAGTGACCACTTGTTGGAGTTTAGAGTTGCTTGTAGTTATTACGGTGGTGTAAATAGTTATGCATTGAGATAGATATAGAGGAGAAAGTAGAAGGGGAGAAAACGGAGAAGAATGAATTAACATGTGGCATAGTCAAAGAAGTTGGACCAACCCATGTGTCGTACATGGGATAAGCAAGGACACATAGGTGGTTGCATGAAGTCGATGCGCCATGTGTTCTATGCATTGGTTAGCAAGGGACACGTGGATGGTCAAATGATGTCAGACTGCCATGTGTGCTATGCAATAGTTGGCAAGGGACACGTGGATGTACACATGATGTCGGACTGCCATGTATCCAATGAATTGGCAAATACTTACCACCAAATTCTATTATAAGTAAAGGCCTTCAAAAGTAGAATATCTCATTCCAAGCATTGTTTGTACTCCTTTGTGTGCTTCTTTACTTGTGCAACTATCTCTCTACTTTTTTTAACTTTAATAGATTGTAGGCCAATTTATGTGAGTTGCAAGTGCAAAGTTTTGATGCAATACTTGGTTGAAGGACGTCCTAAGAGGTTTTGAGTGCTCGAGGAGCACGAAGGCTGATTTAGAGCTTTGAAGGTGCACATGGGCTTATTTGGAGCATTGGAGGTGCCAAGGTCTCATTTGAAGCATAGGAGGTGCACAAGGACTCAATTAGAGCATTGGAGTGCACAAAGGCACTATAAAAGCATTTGAGGCAATTTTGAAATGCGCAAGGAACTGCAAAGAGCGGCGGTTGTGAACATTCAAGCTTTTGAAGTTTGAACCTTAAAAGTGTTCATTCATAGTGGACGTGCTTGTTTGCTTTCTAAAGGTACCATATTGAATGATTGAGGTGCTTATTTGCACATTGGAATCTATGCGAAGCTCATTGAGGTCATTGGAGTTCATATTTGCGTGTATGAGCAAAGCAAGGGCTGATTTGTTTGAATGAAGTGCAAAAGTGTACATTTGAGTCTAGCAGGAGAAGACTCGAGTGATTGAGTAGTACCTTTTCACATTTAAGCTTTAACGTGACTCATTTGATTGTTCTTGCACATTAAAGCCTTGAAGGGACTGATTTAAGTGTGTGATGTATTTAGTTATTCATTTGAGAGCCTAAATGGGCTCAATAGAGTGATTGAGGTGCGTTAGTGCACATTACGAGCTTAGAAGAGCTAATCTTGGCCATTTGAGTGTCATCATGGCCACATTTGACAATGAGAGTGTTAATGTCATTGAAAAGTTCAAAGGGGACAACTTCAACCTTTGGAAGTTCAAGGTGAAGATGGAGTTGGAGTCGATAGACCTGTGGAAGATTTTTGAGGAGACGGAAGAACCTCCATCCTCCAAGAATGATCCAAAGGTGATAAAGGACTACAATTGGCATGTGAAGAAGGCCATGTTCGTCATTGGGTTCAATTTGGTGGACAACCAACTTGCCCACATCATGAGTTGCAAAGGACCAGCGGAAGCATGAAAGACTTTATGCAACATTCACGAAACAAAGAGTTTGTCCAACATCCTCTTGATTCCTTGCAAATTCTTCAATATCAAGATGCAAGAAGGTGATGACTTGTTGACCCACATCAACCAAGTGAAGGCACTTGCGGATCAACTCACTTGCTTGGAGGATCTCGTCAAAGATGAAGATGTAGTCATGACGTTACTCCAGAGCTTGCCGCCGTCATTTGAGAACTTAATCACCGCCTTAGAGGCGTTGCGTTTTAAGGATCTTACTATGGAGTTTGTTGTTGCTCAGATGATGCACAAAGTGTCCAAGCGCAAGGAGAAGGAGGCGCATCGCGATGATGCGGCCATGGTATTTAATGTCAAAATCGGCGCATGGAGGTGTTTGTGTAGGTGGCTTCCGGATAGAAACCACCTAGGGAGTTGTGGAATTATCGGAAGGCGTGCAGCTTAGCCCCAATTGGTGATTAGGGTTAGGGTTAGTGCCTTGTGACGGCTAGGTCAATGGTGGTGTCTTTTGACGCCTCATTTTGGGACTTGGAGCCCAAATAACCTCCACGTGTGTGGTTGAGGGAGACTCATCTTTCTCAAGTTGAGTCTCCCACGTGATGAGGTGAGGATGTTGCCTACCACAACCTTTTCGTGATCATGCTTCAACTCTTCAAGAGTAGCATGGACTTGACTATCATGTAGTTACAAGTGTTTTGTACTTGTTTATTAGATGAAAAGATCACCATTAAGATATGAGTGTATTCCTAGTGGTTATTGACACTTCAAAACTTCAAAAATATGGTATTTGGAGTTTTTTGAGTCAATATTGTAGTGCTGATTTGTTGTTAAAATCCTCAAGCATGCTTAGTTAGAACGGATGAGACTTGTTGATAAGGTCAAGAACAAGTGGTAGAGGGTAAAACTCATGTAGGATAACCGGATGAAACTGGGTTGACTTTCCACAAGTTCATCATGTTTTGCAGATTCAGTGAGGCGGCGTGTCTAGAGTCCAGATGTGGTGGGGTTGCAGCTGGTGACGCTAGAGCTCGGAGCTTGGAGAAGCATCACTATGCAAAGTGTGACGTATGAGTTGCAACAACTTGCGAGGGTGCTGGTGGTGAAGCTGCTAGTGGTTTTGTGTATGTAGACGTAAATAAAGGAGGTGTTTGGCGCGGAGTATTTGTTGTTGCACTTGTGCAAGAGCAACTGCGCCGCGTTCCACCTCTACACCGTGACCCTCGGATATAGGATCACGGATGGGGAGGCCAAGTACTATGCCGACAGTGAGGACGACGAAGGTGGGGTTGCGGAGGTACATTTCGGCTGCTGCAGCGCCCGTGGTATGCTCGTCGAGCCTGCAATCAGGGCGGGATCAATAATTGCTCCTCCTGATTTTCAAGGGTTGTCGGAGTGCACCACAACGTTGAGAGCGTGTGAGTCAAGATTGCCTTGCTGTAGGGCTTTGGCAGCGCCAGTATCACCACTTCCAACCTTGGTGATGAGATCCTCTACGCTCCTCTCTCGCAAGAGCTTGGCAAAGAGTAAAGGCCAATAACCCTCCACTTGCACATCGACAGCCTTCACTAAGGCTGCAATCTTGTTGGCTGTGATGACGATGCCGTCATTGTGGAGGATGAGGCAGGTGTAGGTGCATGCAAGCTTGCTCGTTGACATTTCAACTGAAAGGCTGGCGTTGTCGAGGTTTCTTGAGCACCGTGGGTGCTGCAAAGATAAAGTAAGAAGTCTAGGGTTTTACTCCCGTGGAGAGAAGTTTGGTTGCAGAGAAGGTGCCGGGTTTTTGTAGGGGCAACTCGTATCTGTGCACTGCATGCAACAACCTAGCTGCTGAGGTGGAAATCGCGACTTGGAGCTCCAGCCCACTTTAACTTCCGTTGAGCGTTCGAGAACGTGGAGTAAATCCATAGCGATCGCGAGCGGGGAATAAGCAAGCGCGAGTGTCAGCAATTGCGTGAGTGCGCGAGAGAGACAAGGACACGCGGATGCGCTTACGAGAGATGAAAGTGAGTGGAATTGTTGTCTACTGTGCGCGGGCGAGCGAGCGAGTGAATGAGCGAATGAACTACAAGGAGGCTAAGCAGGCTCTGTGGAGCTTGAGCAGGGACTGAAATGGTACTTGAGTTTGAGTAGAGACTACCTACCAAGAGACTTAGAACATTGGAGTCTGTGAAGCAGACAATGCTGCAACCGAAGCAAAGTTGTTTGTGGTGCTTGTTTGGTGAGGGTGAAATATAGAGTTGCATTGCGTCGCCATTGCTGCAGCTGCGAAGGGAGAGCGAGCTGGAGGAAGAGATGGAGTGCAAGTAGGCTACTCCAAAAGACAATGCGGAGGAGGTGTCGATGTGGTTGTGCAACCTCCACATTGCAATCGGGTGAATAGTTGATATTTGTTGTGTTTTCTTCTCCATGGTGTGAATTTTTGGTGTTCTTGGTGACGCGGAAGCGTTGCCAAAATTTTGTTAGAATTGCATCATGCAATTGTGTCAAGGTTGCTCAATTGTCTCCATGCGGGAATGATACATGCTTGAGCACATGTTAGCTTTGTGCACATTTTAGTGCGTTTATTCTAGAACTTTTGTGGTTTAAGAGAAAAGTCAGCCACTTTTATGTGGCATTTTAAGGCTTGATTGGATTTGGGATTTCTCTAGGAGTAGCTAGTGGTAACTACTCGGAGGCCCGTGACAACTTCAACTAGGTAAAGTATCTGAAGTCACATTGGGAGGGGATTGTCGGGTGCTTGGAGAATGGTCTATTCTTAGGATGCATGGCATGTTTGTGATGCTCATAGACTTCCCTGTGGTTGAGTTGGGCTTTGGAGAAGAATATTCTTGCCAATTGAAAACGCGTTTGAAGGATGACAAATCATCATTCCCGCGTGGCTAGCTTTAAATACGTGTTTGAAGGATGAAGAATTCATCTTTTCCACGTGGTTAGCCCTGACATATGCGTTAGAGGATGACAAGTTCATCCTTTCCGCTTGGTTTAGAACGATAGCTTTGAGAGGATGAGGAGCTCAATCTTTGCTTGCTTCGCTTAGGAACTTCACTTCATACCCATTTCAATTTTAGGATTAATTCAATAGCTGTTGCTTGGTTTGGATTTCTAAATTCCACCAAGAATTCATTGATTAACTAAAAGACTTGATGGTACTGCGTTGTATAAAGGAGTAATATAACCCTTTCTACAACAACGTTTTCTCTCTTCACTCTTGGAAACTTGTGGTTTTGAATGAAGGTAATGGGGTTGGAAGCTAGCTCATAGGCACATCCATTGTAAGTCCACTGAATACAACCACGTAAAAAGAGTGGGTTGTATTGAGGATATGGGACATGGATAGTCGAGGTAGGAAGAAGAAATCAAAAGAGTCTAGTGCATCTAAGGTAGAGATTAGCACCAAGACACTTAGTCAGTTGATTTCTTGCCTCGAAGATTTGTAAGTGAAATCATCACCTTCCCATTCGAGCTCTAGTGGTAGGGGTTTTGAGTTATCCCCCATAGCCAAGTCTCGGACCGGGATCCAAGACTTGCAGAAGCTAGGCACAAAGGTGCTGGGCGAAGAGTCCGTGAAGTGTTGGACTTCACTTGGTGGAGTGCGCAAAGTCTGAGCACTTCGGGCCAAGGAGGGTGTTCGAGCACGTCTTTGTCGTGCACGGGGCTAAATTGAAGCCATGGACCTTGTGGTGGAAGAGAAGGCCGTTGTCCTCAAGAACATTGGGTCAAGGTACGCCATGGAGGTAGAGGATTTCCACTGAGGGAACCAGTTGCCCACATTCTCCCTCATCTTCACTGAGTTTGAAACTAAGGGCTTCGTGTTTCACACTATGTAGCAGTGGGAAGTGGGTACCTCGCGAAAGCGTGCCAGCAGTGTGTGGGACACACTCACCTTGGAGCTACTCGATTGAGAAGTACCATCGACTATCTACGCTCCGGAGGTGAAGGGCACTCATGAAGCATGGCGCTTCTTTGATTGAGCAATCCAATTCTCAATCTCGAGACGTAGAAGGGGCCTGGTTTTACTCGGACAAACACCCCCTTTGCGGTAGGCGTTCGTGAAAGAGTGGTGGAGGAAGTCGTCATTCAATCGAAAGAGGAGGAGGATACGGTCCAACCGGTAGTAGAAGAGGAAGAACCTTTTGGCGAGCCTGACAAGAGTGTTTTAGAATCCAATCTACTCAAGAAGCCACATCAATCATATTTTGATTGGGAAGACATGGCTTCACCATATGAAAGAGAAGAGCGTGGGATACAAAAATTCTCGTGTGCCACGGGCACCATCAAGGTCGATGACTTTAAGAGGGACTTCACCATGTGGTGTGAACTCTAGAAGTTCCGTAACCCCAACTTCAACTTGTACATGGTTTGGATGTCTAGAGGGAGCTCCATCAGCAAATTATGGAGAATTTGAGGAAGCTCCCCTCGCAAAAGTCTAGGCTTGGAGAGATTTCTATGCACCGAATTACGCGGATATTTTGGTGGAGCACCATGGGTGCCATCACTTGTGAGCAAGGAAAAACAAGAGGAGGGCACAAGTGGTGCCAGGGAGATGAGTCAACCAGTGGACATGGTGACTGCCCCACCTCCATTCAATCCCATAGCAAGGTTCTTCATACAGCTTCGCAGAGACTACCAAGGTCAATGGGCGGACAAAATGAAGGCATTGCGGTCTTTTGCGTGAGGAGGGGATGAATCCTTGCAAGAAGCTCATGCGAGATTGCGGAGACTGATCTCTGCTACTCATTAAATCACGGAGCAATAGGCGATGCAACCTTGGTATAGTATCATTGAGAAGGAGCTCAATACCTTAGTTTGCAACAAGACATTGCATTTGGATGAGCCACCGACCTTGCAATTTATGTTCGAGACGTCAGAGCAAATTGAGATCAGTTTGTTGGAAGAAAAAGCGGCTATGGGATTTCTCAAACGTGAAAAAAAGGTTCTCGAGAAGGCCAAGGTGGCCAAGGCTGCTATTCCCTCCAATGCCAGTGACACGGAGGCATTGTGCTTCACTTGTGGCAAGCGGTGGCATTTGAGGAAGGATTGCAAGGAAGGCAAGTCTTCTACCCGTCAAGCTGGTAGATTTGCTCTAGTTGCGGTGTTGTAGAATGTGTGATTAGTTTTTGTGTTAACTTACGGATTAGAATTGGTTAGTTTTGGCTGTTAGCATGGTAGTTGTGTAGTTTAGTAGTGAGATTGGGAAGTTACGTGAAAAGTTGGTTAAGAAGCGAAATATCATGTGACGTTTGGAATCTAGAAGTTAGGTTCAGTTTTTGGATAAATACTTTGTGGAAGATGGATTCGAGGCCAGACTGTGATAGTCGTAAGCCGGGGCAAGCTTGGTACTACCTCTTTGTTTTCTTTGGATTTTTCTATTTTCTTTTGTAGGATTGTGATTAGATGAAGTATTAATGAAATTGGAGTTAAAGAAGTGTGATCGTGTGACTGGAGTTGAAGTTTATGAGCATTGTGTAAGAATTATGAAGATAGAAAAGTTAGAGAATGGAATTGTGAATGTGAAGAGATTGTAATCTCTGTGAAAAAATTGGTTATTGAAAGTGATTACGGAAGATAATCACGTATTATTGAGTACATTGTACAGTGATTACAATGAAGAAAAGAGAAATTGACATGATTATGAGATCATGAAGAATGAAGAATTGGAAATGTTTAACTTAAGAGTATTGCAAGAGAGTAATTGAATGATAGTAATTGTTAAGAGAAGTTAGGAAGCAAGTGTGTAATCAATCGTGACAATAACATGTGACATTCATAGAAACAGTCTTTCCCCGCGAACGAATCCACTTGTATTGATTCGGTGCTTTGGGTTTATTTCCAATCCAACCAAGAACGATAACTACAAGTGTCAAGGGACATTCTGAGGCTAAGTGTTGAAAGCTTTATCCCAAGTTGAATCCTTCTGGAGGAATAGGAGGCAAAGACAAGGAGTTGAAGGCCTTTAGAGGAGAGAAGAAGAGTTGGAAGGCCAAGTTCGCAGGACTGGAGGCCAAGATGGAGGCCATGAGTGCGAACGCCGCTTCAATGAGTGAGAAGCCTGAAGTCACCCCTAGTTTTCTTGCTAGGGGCCGGTTTAGACCCAATGATGATGATTTTGGAGGTTATATGTTCAGTGGTATGGCACTTGCTACCATGAACGGCTTGCGGGAGGCTTATGCCCTTACACAAAGCCAAACATCGATGATCAAGGAGACACCACGTGGAGCAAGCCCAATTCTAGTATAGCAGTTTGTAGAGAAAGTATTCCTCTGGATAGCACTTAATTGGAGCTAAATGTGTCCGGAATAACCGCTCTAAATTCGTTCCCACAGAGATCTATGGTTTCTTTCTTAAATGATAAGTAAATTGACAGCTATCTTCCTATCACGTACCAGTTAGCATTCCTATTCTATGCCCTATCTATTCATCCGGATCCTTCCGGACGGCAGATGTTGCTTCCTACTAACCTCCGGATCCTTCCGATTTCCGGAAGGTCAGGTGGAGTTTTTCTTCCGGAGTTTTTAAGCGAGTGGCCGGGTACCACTGATCCTATTTTGTGTAAGTGGCCGGATTCCCCACTGCCTCGTAATTTTAAGTGGCTAGACACCCACTGCCCTGAAACTTATAGTGGCTGGACACCCACTCTCCCTATATTGCGAAATGGTCGTTGGTTTGTTGTTTCCGGATTCACTCTCTCACATTACCCGGAAGGAATTCCGGATACGGTCACTCATAGGCTTACCCGGACTACAACGACATTCTGGTTGATGATCAATGGTTCGGTGAGGTATGAAGGATAGATCTACATTTGGACTTCCTTCTAGACATACACCACAGGCTTTTCCATCTATCGTAAGGGGAAATTCCGGTCGAAACCAGAATCCGGGTTCACACGGATTCTCCGTGCCCTAGGAGCTACCAGGCCCACCACCTAAAGTACCCTCCCTCCCCCTCCAGGCTCCTTCCGGTCACCGAGGATCGTCAGACTCTATCTAACCTCTCCTTCAGCTGTTCCGGGCGCTTTCCCACAGCAAGTCCCAACCGGTTATACTAGATGCTTATCCGTGAACCACTTCTGATTCAAGAACTACTTCACTAATCATCAACCACAATGGGCCTTATCCTTCATTCACGAAACAATACACCATCAACATAACTTCAAGAAGTGGAAATATACTAACAGAAAATATCCTTCGTGAAAAGAGAAAGAACAAGACCATGAGCCGGCTAAGGCTCAGGTATTAAGTAACTACTACAATTGATCTAAAAATCTGATCTAAGAAACTAAAAATCCGGAAAATCCTATCCTAAAAGTGGAAGGGATCTTATCCCTTGAAACCCGGAATTCAAACCCAGATCCGGAAATTTCGGATCTGAGATCCGGTTTTCATGGATCTAACTCAAAACTTAAAGTAGGGTTTTCTTTAGTCTACCGTGTGATAGCCGGGTGCAAGCTTGAGCCCCATCGTTAATCGCTATCATACTTTAGCCCTAAAGATTCTAATCTATGGAGTAACCTGGTTCCGCCTCCTACTGCTACGGCGCGAAGGGGTAACCTCTGCTGGTGCGGTGCCGGCCTCGGTTTGCGCCAGAATGGATACTGGTGGTTCCGGTACGGAGGTCGGTACCTGCATCCCTGGTCCGGATGGTCCATCCGGATCCTCTGTTGTTACAGTCCGGGCTGATGGTGCGTCTGTCCGGTCTTCGAGGTCCGGAAGGTCCCGGAAGCTACCACTGGGGCTGACCACCATGGGTGTCGCTAAAAGGCCTTCACAACCCATGATCTCGAGGAAGCTCTCTAAAACCCGGCAGGTCTTGACCGGCTTCGGAATCTCCGGAGTCACCTTCTGCAGCAGCAGGGCTTCCGTAGCCGGAGCCTTGCCCTTCTTGCCCGCCATCCGTGTCCACCTCTCCGTGAACTTGCGCCTCGCAATGGTGTCTAGAAATCCTGCACGCACTGACCTCACCCAGTCCCTCGTGCTTTGCTAACTTTGCTCTACCGTCCTACACAAAGGCCGGATGCGAAATCCTAAGAAAACACGCTGAGCGGAAGGAGAATGAGACTGCTGGAAACCCTAAAAGATTGGCGCACAGGGCTGCCAATCACGTTTTATATCTGACGCCCTCGTACGGAAAATCGTTACGTGTTTTAATGGTATTTCCGGATCCGGCCGTCACCGTACTCCGGTTTCGCAACTTCCGGGAAGAGTGCTGTAACTACCTCCTTTAAGGATTCCGGCCCAGTATTATAATCTTATTATGTTCTATGAACTACATATGCTCTTATGACTACCTAACTACCTAATTTTTTTAATTTTTCTTTATTTTCTTCCGGATTTGGTCTTAAGTTCCGGAAGTACGTGGGAACGCCTTCCCACATCTAGACCCTCAACATGAGAAAGACAATTGGTAAGTTTGTTTGCCACAATCCTTCACATTAGAGATGGTGCCAACATCTTCCATGGTACCTCCAAATTGAGGGGGGGAGGTGCCGTCGACACGCCCTATGGTTAGAGTTGAAGAGCCACCAGAAGTTGTCACGGTAACTGAAACGGAAACATGGTTTGTCAAACTTCATTGTTTTCTGCAAAGTTGATGTCACAAAAGAGCTTCAGTTCACCAACAGTCTTCAAAATGGCGGCCACGATGTGTGAGTTGAATAACTCCACGGGCGTCAATGCTTTGAAAAGAGAGGTGATTGAAGAAGAGGCAGATGAGAGTCATGAGGACAACATGGAGAGGTTGTTTTCAGCAGCCATGCGTGTCAAGACCATGGCCGCTTGACTTGCAATCGAAAGGGCCGCTTGACTTGCAATCGAAAGGTCATCCATATTACTAGGTGTGGTGGTCGTTGACAACTCCCAGGGGATTTTCCAACTTGTTGGGTCCAAAGGGAGGGTTTTTGTACCTTGACGAGTGCTTTTGGATTCAGTAGCTCAACCGTTGATGCTGTGAGCATCTGCTATAGAGGGATTGGGTTTGAGTAGGGACACTTTGGAGAAGTGTCCATGGACAATTAGCACGTCTACGAGGGATACAGAGCAGGCTACGGGCGACACGAAATTGGAGTTGATGTTGCAACTTAATGAAGATGATGTCGAGAATGCGAGCTTGATGAAGGTGAAAGCTATAGTCACGGAGGCCAAGTCTTAGTGGTCTTGGAAGTGCAATACCCCTTAAGATTCACGTTGGATTTCTGGGAGGAAACGCAAGTTATAGACCAAGATGACTAGTAGGAGATGGGCGGAAGGCCTAGCTGCCAGCTCGTTTTGTTCGAGTTGTGACTGGCAACCTCACAGATGTGTTTGCCATCTTGGGAGGTATGGATGTGAGACCACCATGGTTTCACTAGGGTTTTGATAATTTCTCAATGGCTACTCCTATACTTAATGGGGTGGATGCCCATGTGGGTGACACAAGAGGTAGAGACACGAAGATGTATCAACCTGACATCGAAGCAGCGTAGAGGACCACGAATCAGCTTCAGAAGGATGCTGAACAAGTCATCGAAGATGCTTGGCAGCATTCCATTCTTCCACAAGTGGAAGATGATTCTAGAGGGGACCAAGAATTAGGACCTCCTTTAGATACTTCTATCATTCACTAGAAAGCTCCAGAGGATGGTATTATGTTGTTGGAATTATTCGGCGGGATTATAATTGGCTTGGTCGTAGTGCTGCAAGTAGGGATCAAGGTCAAACGCTATATCTACGTAGATGTTGATGAGGCATCAAGGCATGTGGCTAAGCGGCATTCACGGCGGTTGAGGAACCAATTCCCTGACTTGTTGGCCACTAGTGCAATCAAGACTTCATTTTCCACCCTAATTGGTGACATTGCTTTGCTTTCATCAAAAGACATTCACCGTGTTGGCCATGTCACCATGTAGACCTTGTCATTGTGTGATAGCCATGTCAAGGATTGTCAATGGCTGGACATCAGAACGGCTTGAAAGATACTCGTTCTTCGCGGTTTCATGATATGATCCACGAATTGCGTTTGCTTCAGACCTCTCAGAAGCGACCACCAAGTTACATTGTAGAGAATGTACAAGTGGTGAGTAGCTCGAGGTCGAGGACATTGGAGACATGCACCGTATACACCAAACTCTGGGTTTGTCCGTGTTGTTGATTGCGGCTGCGTTGGGATCGCGAGCACATTGCCCACGATTGTGGTGGACGAATGTAGCACCTCAAGAGTTGTTACAGTCCGTCGTGGGTCGTATTAAATGGCCGGATGTCTATGTGAGTGATATTTTGGATCTTCACAGGGCACCGCGGTGCCTTTACCATGACGACCAAGCACCTTTGGCGGTGGTTAACTGCAAAGGAAAACACGTAAGGCATTGCCCACGTTGGTTAGTTTTGCTTGGTCGTATGTCTTTAAGGATAACGGCTCGGGTTTTGTTTGGAATTCTTTGTCTCAAGAGATGGTGGAGCCCAAGGTGGATGAACGGGAGAGAGCCGTGGGATTTTCCACGGGCACTATCAATGCGCACGGGATCTCGGTGTAACAACGGCAATTTTTACTTGGACTAGCAATGGATTTAAATTGCTTGACCTGGGTTGTTTCATTGCTAGTGGCAAAATAGAAGCGGTTGGCTTTTAGTTTAACCAATTACATGGGGCCTTATGAGTTGCGGGCGGACGAAGAACCATTTGTCTCTGTTAGGGTGACTCGCAAAGTGGTTGGAAGCGAGAGGGCCTTGGCACCTCATCCATGAAATATGTGGGGCACCGCGAACCATTTTGCGACACCTACGACTGGGGATCCTCTCCATGAAATGAAGGATTGGAGCCAAAGTATTGGATTGGCCCACCAAAGGAAGGATTTGGAGGAAGTTGTGGAGAAGATGTTCATGGAAGAACACACAACTCACAAAATGGAGGATATTGGCAGATTAAGCCAATTAAAAGGACTTGGAAGCATGATGGAATGGGAAAGAAGAGCTTCTTTCATCCAACATTCAATAGCAACCAAGGAAGGAGAATCATGCTCCAAAAGAACCGAAGGAGGCGGTGACCAAGGATACTTGAAAACTAATAGTAGGCCTAGCAGATGGAGCAGTTGAAAGAGAGGAACATGGGTTCCTCAAAGAGTACTTAGATTGTTTTGCCTTTAATCTAGAAGATCTTGGAGTATTGAAGGAGCAAGAAGTATGTATCAACTTGACGGACAAAAGACCAATATATCGGAAACCGTACGAATATAGCAACGCTGAACGGAGGATGATACACTCTCCTACGGAGGAGTTGGTGGCTACATGGCTAGTATAGTTGGCTCCACCGGATTGTGAGTATGCATCGGTGACAGTTATGCCATCCAAGAAAGATATCTAAAGTAATTGGACTGAGGAGAGGATGAGCAAAGACTACAGGAAGATTAATAAATTCACCAAGTTGGATCGTTATGCCATGCCAACCCCAAAGGAGAACTTTGAGGCTATTGGTCACCCCAAGGTATTCAGTACGTTGGACGTGCGCTCTAGATACCACCAAATTGAACTGATAGAGAAAAACAAAGAGAAGACCGCGTTTCGAGGCATTGACAAAGATGGGAAGGACCGGTTGTTCCAATGGAAGATCTTACCATTCAGATTGAAGAATGTGTCCGTTGAATTCCAGAGGATTATAGACCGAGTATTCTCGGGCTTGGATTTTGTGAGATGCTACACTGACGACATTGTTGTCTTTAGCACAAATCGAAGGCAACATAGGCTACACTTAATGAAAGTGTTTGTTAGATTGAGGCTCCACGGTTTAAAGTTGCACCCTGGTAAGTGCAAATTCTACTTGGATCGCATCAAGTATTTAGGCCACATGATATATCCAAGTGGACTGGGTGTGGTGGCTAGCAAAATTGAAGTAGTGATGTCTATTCCTAGACCAAGGGATGTTAGTAGGCTAGGTGCATTCTTGGGGTTGTGTATCTATTATAGAAAGTTTGTCAAGACTTTCAATGCTATTGCTAAACAATTAATCATGTTGACAAGGAATGATCAACATTGGATCTCGGGAGATGAGCAAGAGGCGGCCTTTGAAGAGCTGAAGGACCGCTTGGCATGGGCACCTATACTTCAAAGGCCGATAGGAGGGAGGACATACCAGCTACATATCGACAAAAACACTAACAGAAATTCACACGCCACAAAATCACCCTTAACCAAAAAGTATAGCCTCACCACAATTCATACTCCACTCATACCAATACCAAGAAATACACCTATGTCTTCAAGCAGAATAGTTGGAACCTTGGTTTTCAATCCTACTTTCTCTTCTTCCTCCTCCGCGGGGCAAAATACAAACACATACTCCCAAACAATTGTAAGGCCACGCTTAGCCATAAACACGACCAAAAATAAAAGCCACACCATAAAAACACCTACAATTACAATGGATCAATCCATACCTCTTCCCGTCACACCCAGAGTCTCTATAACACCCACACATACCCGGATAAACAAAAATACTAAAAACACAAAAACTAGAAAATACCTAAAATATATACAAAAACCAATAAACCAAAAACAAACCAAACCTTTACACTATAAAATCTTAATACTACTAAGTGGAGATATAGAAACCAACCCGGGACCCATGCCTAATGTACTAAAAGGATACCCCACAACACATAAGAAAAACGCCAAAATATACTTTATACCAAATACCATAAAACTACAACCGGAATACAAACACATTGCTCAGACATTTGCACCTCTTTTAGAAACCACACATATATTATATCAACTACACAACACAACACACCCAAACATTGCCCAATACATACAAAAAAAAATACGCATCCATCAACACATATTTTATATGCCCTCGTAATTACCACCCACCCAAACATAGACAAATATAACCGTCTTTTAAACCTACAAAACCCGAATATAATTACATGGACTAACACACTACTACGCACCTTATCAAACTTACCAAATCCACCTGAAAGACATATTCACACTCCACACCCTTATACAAAATTTATGGAAGAAAACCTACATATCATAAACCACGAAAACTCAATACATAGAGAATTATACGACTTTTTACATAGCCAAACTATACCGCCTTCAAACAATGCAATAAAACAAAAATTTCCTTACCTTCCTAATAAACTAATTAATGAATCACTAAAATGTTTTGACTCCATACCAGAATATACCCATCCGCCCCCTCCACCCTCTTACATGCCCCCACAGAACCAAAATATTAGTTCAAACAATGAAAACACAAACACAATTACATGGAATGCCTCATCTCTAAACACCGCTCTCCCTAGCTTACAAGCTTTGGTCACACATACAGGCACACCATCGGCCATCATAGCTATACAAGAAACTAAAATATCCGCCATAAAATCCACAAAATACATACAAACCATATTCCAAGACTACAAACTTATTTTTAATAATACACATGCACTAACAAGATGCATCCAACAACGTAGACCATACACGCCGGGCCGCAGTGGCCTCCTTACACTAATACACAATAAATACGCTTTTCCGGATAACATCAAAAAAATTCCTACCCAAATGCACATATCTCCATACCTCCAAATAATTAAAATCGCTAATCAACCACTGCAACCATGGTTAATCTTTCACATGTATATGTCCTCCCACCCCGAAGATACTAGATTTATTATAGACATACAAAACAATATTACATCTCAAATAGATAACAACCCTAACCTCACCTACATGTTATGTGGGGACTTCAACAGAGACATAGCTTTAATTGGTCGACAAAATGGAAACCATAACACCCCCTCTCAAACTATAGACTATCAATGGCGCCACTTTACAGAAAACCTAAACTTCACCTATATAAATACTGATACACAATACTCTAGACAAGGAGGATATAACTACAGTGATTGGAGCCTAATAGACGGTTTTTTTTCTAAATACAAGCAATACTACACAATACACCTCTACAACAAACAAAGACACTATTTTCAACTCGGATCACTCAACTATACAACTCCAATATCCAAATAATGTATTAATTAGTCGTACCCCCACAATCACAAACAATGATACCATACGAATACTAAATCCCATCCCAAAAGATACCTTAGAAAAATTCAACACAAAGTTCTTTGAAGAAAACTCCATACAAATTAACTCTCTCATTAACACTATGGAAGATAATAACCAACTCTCTCAAACACAATGGCACGACACATGTCACATCCTAGATACAATTATCAATAATATCTCCAAAACACTCGAACAAACTTGTAAAGCCCAACCAATAACACAAATAACAAACCAAACATCACAACAAGGTGGTTATCTATCCCGCAAACTTTCTAAAATATGGAAACAACACCTAGCTACATACCATATAATACAAAAAACTATTAGAATCATAAAAAATAACCCTCAATGGCGTAACCATCCCATATGTAACGAATTACTAACTTCACAACACATCCAAATTCCTGCCCCACCTCCCCCGGACCTACCCCATGATACATGGATAAATGACATTGCACTAATCGCAAAAAATGCCAATATACAAGCCCGGAAAGTAACTACAAAATACGCCAAAGATAATATTAAAAAAGCCATCTCAAAAGATAGACAAATATACAAAACTAGCCCCAAGAAAATAAATAGATTTTTTTAAAAAAAACTTGAATCCTCATCACTAGATTGCATCATTGACCAACACAATAACACTCTAACTAGTCGCGAAGACATTGCAAATGAAATATTCAACCAACAGACAAAAAATAATAGACCCACAGTACCAACATGTAACTACCAACCACAACACCCAACCGAATGCACATGTGCAATACGCCAATATCCATGGCACGATTTAGACGGATATACTTTAGACAAACAAGGAGAGCCCGAAAATCCGTTACATACATATTTCAACAGAGCCACATACGACACATGTCTCCGCAACCTCGGAAACAACAAAATCCCAAGGCTAGACCGTATACCGAACTCAATTCTCAAAACCATGCCCCCAAGATTTCATAAACTACTATTCCTATTCTTTTCTCACTGTTATAAACAAAATCAAATACTAGCCTCATCGAAAACAAACGCAACGGTTTTACTATATAAAAAAGGAGATCCTTCACTACTATCAAATCACCGACCAATTGCATTAGCCAACACAATATATAAACTCTACACTAGTACACTCACCTCAATATTATCCTCATATGGTGAAAAATTTAAAATTCTACACGATAGTCAAGAAGGATTTAGAACAGAGAGAAGTACCTCTAGACAAATACAAACCATAATAGCGGCACTAGAAGACGCACGATTCACAAATCAAGACATATATATTTTATACATTGACTTCAAAAATGCCTTTGGCTCTATAGATCACGCTCGACTACTAGCAATTATGAATGACCTTGGATATCCAAAAGATACAACACCATATTCGTTATAATGGGAGATTTCCATGATTTTGAAGATATATGATCATTAAAGTATCAATATATATAGACAATTGTAGGTGCAAAGCATATCAACAATGCACCAAGAATACTATATTTCATTACATGGATGGACCAAATTAGCCGAATGTCCCAAAAAATGGTAACGCTAAAAGAAGCATGTACCATTATTCCAAGCTTTATTTAAAACTTCATGAAAAAAATCACAAACAACACTCATTCACCCCGGGGCAAAACACAATCGTCCTATCACTAATCAAATGGTCTATGGAGTTCCACCATAAGCTTCTATACGCGTCTTCAAAAAAGCCCTTTGACGTTGCCTTGTCCATGTTGCGCCATTCTCTTGCATTAATGGACTCTCTAGAAGACGCTGCAAACCCCGCCTACGCACCTCGTCACTATTTGATTTGGGTAGCGAGTGCCGGCGAGAGGGGGAAGGAGAGCATTTGCCTCTAGCAGCATCTCCTGACAAAGTTCGGGGACGGAGACATTTACCGAATGGTTCTTGCGCAATAGGCGCCACACACAATCCAAAGAAATACACTTTAGGTCGAATGCTGCTACACAACACACATGAAAATTTAATCATTGAGATCCATCCTAGTGCACATTAGGTCGGATGGAGCTAAAATGCAAAAGGAAAGATCCATAGAGCACATTTAACCCCAAACAAAAAAACAAGCTCAAATGAACCAAAACTACATTAGTGCAATGTAGCTCAACAACAAACCAAAATTGTCTAGGCCAAAACATCGCAATAGTGCAATAAATTGGAGGTCATCATAACACGCACCGCAAGCGAGCGTTGAGAAGTACCATCCCTTAAACCGTCGTAGAGAATACGCTTTGCTGGAGTACAATTATCCGGATTTAAAGGCGGGGACCCAGGAACTAAACGAGGCCACTACGGCGAAGGCGAGTTGTTCCTATCATGAATTGGCTCCCGCGCAATAGGGCTTTCAACAACTCCGTCGTCCACTGCCATGGTCGAATAATCCATGGTTGATTGCGTGGTTGCAGCAGAGTGCAACAAAAGCCCTTTACTCCGAAGAGAAAGGACGAACTCCTCTGGCCCTAGCAAGGAATCCACGGACGCCCGACAGTCACAGTCCTGTAGAAATTTCAACCACAGCGACACTCACATACCTTAGAACAATAGATGAAAATTCCAATCATTCAAAATAGCACGACATTCCATCAGCAGTAGATATCCAATTCCCACAACAAACAAAGCGGTGAAACATCTCAGTTTCATTTATAAAAAAAATATACACAAAAAATGGCCCAACAAAATTTACAACATCGAGCTGCAGTCAATCGATACAGTTTAGCTCTATGCGACCTAAAGTATAAAAGGCATCTAAGCGTTCCCAACGGCATTAAGAGCAAAGATTTTGAAACGCTTGGATTGCGTTCCAGATACTCGCAGACTGACCACACGTCTTCTGATCATTATAAAACATCTCTCGGCCAGAGGGATGTTCGGCCCGGTACTGCGCTAGACCACCCGGAAACTGATGAAGGTCAGAGAGATATGGCAGCAATTCCTCCAACAATACAGAGTCGTCTCTCGCGCCAACATGTTTGTGCGACCATGATGGAAGAAGAAGGACGTTCTCCGGCAAATTGAGCATGTGCTTAATCGGGCTGTCGTCAATGACAAGCGTATTTGCCGGAGTATACTCATGACCCAACCTATTGAAGAGATGGCTCGATAAGGTCTTCAAGAAGATGTCCTTCTGAGTGCTAGATTCCTTCATGTAGAAGGTTTTGCTACCGACTCTACGCTCGGGAACCCTATCGCAACTCTCCTGACCAAAGATCCTGAGAGGGTACGAAGAACTATGCTGAAAAAGATAATTACATATCTGACGCGTTGTAGATTCCATCATCGAACTCCAGATCGTGATGGTGGCAATCTTAGACAACTTCGTAAGAAATTCAGCACAACCAAGGCGCACTCGAACTAGTTTAGGGCCTACTTCGACCGGCAGCGAAGCCGAGTGAATGGACGGGATAGAGCCCCTGGATCCTCTGGCCTGCCACGACGGCTCACACGTGCATAGAATCCCATTGAGGTCCAACACAATGTTCAACCACCTGCCCTCGATATCTGAATGGACTCCAGGTATTTCTTCTAGATTATTGGCATCATTTATTGATGCCTCGCCGACCTGGTTCGGAAACGCCAGGAGAACGACCAATATTACTACAGATTCATTAACAACGACGAATCAACAATACGTAGAACGAAAGAGATAAATGGGGGGAGGAGTGATGGGGGAATGAGTGGAGTTCGAAAAGAGTTAGAAGAATACCTCGAGAACTTCATCGTCCTACAGCATTTCGTCTCGGGCACCCATCGATCCCAACGAACCCTTCATGCTGTCAAGGGGCTCGGAGTGCCCGACATCCATTTGGGGGCACGGTTCTGGGATAAGAAGAGGTGGCTCAGAATCATGATTGATCTCGTCTACGAGCACGGCTGAAACTTGGACGACCTCTTCTATGACTGGGACTGCAGTTTGGACGACCTCTTCTATGACTGGTTGAGCAATCGCGTCATCACCGAAACTTAGATCTGGAAAAATTCAACAACTTCACCCTATCAGCGGATGGGCACAGAGGACACGGATACAAGTCACAGTGGTTAGATGTCAAGCAGTTTAGCTCGAGTCGAGCTAAACTGCTCGCCGTGCACTGTAATATTAACAAAATAAATACTAGAGTACAAAATTGGACATTTACAAAATGTTCTGCCTCTATACACTCGCAACTACGTTACACTAACTAGACGATGACCTGGGGACATCTGCGATGGATTCGTCCCGATCGGGCGACTTCGGAGGGGAAGAGGGGCGGGCCGATGCGGAAGGGAGAACATGAAGCAATTGAGCCCCACTGGAGACGGGGGAGGTACCCGACGGATATGGTAGCTGCAAATCGCGAGACGGACTCGCAGACCCGCCGTCCGGTGATGCGGGAGGCTGGGGGATTGCAGCAATAACTACGGGCGGTGCTGTGGCGGCAGTAGGCAAATTAGCCGACATGAATCTCTGCATCATGAGCATCATCTCGGCATGCCTCTGATCTTGGTCCCTCTTCATTTCATCGTCACGCCTCCGCTGTAGATCCCTGAGCTCCTCGTCGCGCTCCGCCAGTCGTTGCTCCATCAACCTCATCCGGGTGGCCTCCTCTTCGAGCTTCTTCTCAAGGGATATCAACCTGCTGTCATCCTGAGCGCTGCTCGCGACAGCCAACGGAGAGCGCGTGCTCGCGCTAGCAACCTTCCTCTTATTGGCCGCCAGACGAGCGGTTGAAGCGCCCAAGGTGGGAGCTGAATGAGGCCTGTCGGAAATCTCCAACGAATCCAACTCCGGGAAGTCGAGTCGTTGTCGCGAGGATGCGATTGTGTCTCCTGCTTCAGATTGAGAGGCACTCTGAAACTCAGGCGGAGTAGCGTCAACGAAGTCGTCCTGGGACTCATTATCCGGAGTGACGGTGCTCGAGATCGGGCACGCAACCACAGCGCTCGGCTCCGCATCTTCCTCCTCATCGCCGAGGTCAATAATGGCTTTCCCCTTCCCCTTTCCAACGGCATCTCCAAGCTCGGGGAAGATCTCCGAGTTGACGTGATATGCAGATATATCAAAATCGGCCCGATCCAACGTCAAGGCGACCTCGAAGGCGTCGTCGAGATCCTGCTCATCGGTGTCGTGAGAAATGCAGAATGCCTCCAGGTCCAGCATCTGCACACCAATGGATTGAACAAGATTCAATTTAGCTCGAGTCGAGCTAAACTCACTACAAACAATTGCTGGTATGAAAACTCAGCTATTATAACTTCAAATCATACGAACGAAGTAAATGACATCCATAAAATCGTACAAGTAAAAGCCGACACTTTAGCTCGAGTCGAGCTAAAGTCACACCAAATGAGCATAGGCAAGACCTCTTTGAAACTAAGAGGTCAGAAAGGGAAGAAACAGTTTAGCTCGAGTCGAGCTAAACTGCAGGGATGCTTACCACACTCGCTGTCAGTAATTTCGTCCCGCCAAACAGCTGGACAACAGACTCCCCCCTCTTGCAGAACAGCTCCAGGACCTTGATGAAGAACTCCATCCTCAGCTCGTTCAAATTCATGGAGTACGCCAACTCGTTGTACTTGCGCAGCTTTGTGTACAACACATGCTCTGGAGCTGCGTAGATCTTCTTTACGGCCGGGATCACCGTAAGCTCCTTCTTGAAGAGAAAGAGGAGCCGAACCGGGTCTAGAGCGTTGTTGGTCTTCGGCGCGAATCCTCCGAGGCGCTCGTTCTCGGAGGGAAGATACTTCAACTGCAGCACATCGTATGCACGGCACAACGACGGGCCCTCACCAAACGCTGTCACTTGAAGGTGTGAGTGCTCGTTGCCGCAAATGAAGAGCCAGGCTGGAAGATCGGTTAGGGGAGGCTGCCCTTTCGATGCGAACATCGTCATGAACTCGTCGAAGAAGGGCCTCTCCAACGACGACGATGACGTCCCAGAGAACCCAGGGATGTTCCGGAAGTCGATGATGCCGAGCTTCACATTGCAGCCCAGGTTGCGCCACGAATCCGAAGGCCACGTCCCGAGCGAATTTATTGCCGCCTTGTAAGAACGGAAGTGCAGCGCTCCCACTGGTGAAACGAACGGCGACCGCACATCGATGAAGACTCTGAAGAACTCCTTCGCGTACGGAGAGAGATCTTCACATTTGCAGTTGCGAAACTGCGTCTGCCTCGAGTTGGCGTAGTACGAATCCGGTGGACCCCAATCCAAGAGGGCACGCTTGGAGGCCTTGCTGACGTTGTAGTTCTTCTTGAACGTCCGCCAATTTGAACATTTGTACGCTCCAGTGCTGTTGAAGAAGGCCAGCTCCGGCCTGATCAGTTGAAGCTCCATGCGAGCGACCTCCTTCCTCTTCCTCCGATCCACCGAGTACCGGGCTGTATAGCAATCCTCCAGCGTAGAATTTGGAAGCTTGATGACCACCTTAGGGTAGGGCAGTTTTCGAGATGGCCCTGATCGATTGAGAATGTGCTTGCACATTTTCGCGTGATCGGCTTCGATCATGTTGCCGAGAAACTTGAAGAACTCGCGCGTCAGAACTCCATCCTTTTCAGGAACCCAAGACTTCGCGTCCTTGAACTTTGCCAAGGGCGTCGAAGTTGAATCGACGTTGATGAGGTCGCCATGCGCCGTAGAAGAGATGACATCGGACCAGAGCTCGAAGGTTTCATCTGCCGCGGTGATGATCTTCACCTCGTTAGTAATTGAAAGCTCCTTCGCCTTTCCGGCTTTCTTGAGCGCCGCCTGGCTCTTCGCAACGTTGATCATTGCGAAGCGCTCACGAACCGCGTTAAGAAATGGCTGCACAGAACATAAAAGGGTCGTTTGAGTATACAATAAAGCAGGAATATAAACATGTCCAGTAGGGTCCAAATACTGCAAGTTACCTTGAGTCGAACTAACTTGCAACCCATGAGCAGACAATGACGATTTCTTATCTATACATATGACTGTACAGATACAGAGCGCATTTGCACTTTAGCTCGAGTCGAGCTAAAGTGCATGACCTTGGTTATGATATATTACTTCAAACTTCTTGTCATTTGCAATCTCCGCTACCGTTCTCCGACCTGACTTGTGAGACTCGCGAACGCCTGTGGCGGAGTGCTTCGGCATTGGTCTCCCAGCTTGGATCCACAAAGCACGGGAGCCGAGGATATTTGTTGCCCACGTTGGCTTGAATTGGACCAAATGATTCACGCGATTATAATACGCGGAAATCTTCCTCAGCTTCTCCGGATCTTGCGTCCAGACAATGTAACATTGCCATGTTCGGAAGTGCCTTCTCATCACCTCCAGAACGTTGCCGTTAATCATCTCCTTTGAGGCAGCAACGCTGTGCTGGCCGTTGATGATGTAGAAGTCCCAGTCGGTGAGCTCCTCCACAGTCGTCGGCATAGTGTTGAGCTTCGGCATGACGCAGAGAGTCTGCTTCTGCGTCTTGTTTGGCATTTGGAGGTAGTAATGCTTCAACTCCTCCATGCCCCGAGGCTCGAACGCACGGATCGTCCACTCCGGCGGTGCATTATGCAACCTCATCACGTCAAGCTCGATCTTCATCTCTCTGTCGCCTTTGAAAAAACAGCTCTGACACTCCGTCCAGAATTTCTGGTAAATCTGTTGGACGTTATTGTAGTCGATTGTCTCTCCGTATCCGAGCGCCTTGGGGAGCTCCGAGAGTGCAGAGGCCATCGAATTGGCTAGCTCCTCCTCCGATACGAGCTTCAACTTCTTTCTTGAAGAGGTCTCCGGCTTCTTGGCTGCTGACCGCTTCTTGACGGGGGAAGCAGACAGCGTGTTGCGCAGAGTGCTTCGACTTGTTCTCGCACCTGGAGTTCTAACCGGTACCGACGCTTGACTCATGTCCTGGCTACCGGTCACGGCCCCCGAAACCGTTGAAACTTCTATTGGGCGTCTTGCCGCGATATTCTTGGCCTTATCTAGAGCGGCAAAGGTACTCATTCTAGAGAGAATGACGCACAGTTTATTAGCTATGGCCTTTGCTTTCAGTGGCTGTCCGCTACTAGTCTCCCATTTCTTAAGGGAGATCTCATGCTCGACCTGAGTCACTATTTCCTCAAATTTGGAAGACCTAAGAGAATCGACCAAATCCAAGATACAGAAGGGAGATGAACTATTGTTCACTATAATAGTAAAGAAATACGGATCTAAGGACTCAGTGGTCGTCTCACAGGACAACTTAACGTGATCGTTATCTTCGTGGACTACATCAGTAACTTTGGTCTTGAAGTCGATGTGCTGGGGATCGACGATAGCACCAGCGAAGGTCTGACCAAACACTAAATGATCCGTATAGGTCGCCCACAGAAGCGTCCACTTCAGTGTCATCGATGGGTCCTTCAACTCCCAGCAATCCAAGTGGTTGTTGTCGTCTCCATCGTCATTGTCAACGTCGACAGGCTTTGGCTGGAAGAAGTGCTCCAACTGCGACACCATCTTGTCCCTCTCAGATCTGCACAAACACGAAACAGAGCAAAGATATTAGATTGCTCTATTGATCATCCGATTAGGACGGCGAGGTCACACATTAGCTCGACTCGAGCTAAAGTGTACCGTTATTCAAGTATGTGAGTAACGCTCTACAACAAAATTTAGTCATTTAGAACGTTCTCTTAGACGCTTACATTCAACTCATGCCTAACTCTCGTTCAACTCTCAGAAATGTGGGAGAGCTTTAGTTCCCCCTTAAATCACTCACGAACCTCACTCTTTGAGGTTCTCAAGTGGTTGAAGCGGGACTGAAGCTCTTGCACGATTTATAAGAGGTGAACGGAAAGTAGACGTGAGTTGAGTTAGGAGATTGCAATTACACCAATGTATCAATGTTGTATTCAAGTTTTAGCTTCATCTTTAGCTCGACTCGAGCTAAAGTGCTCATGCATGGAATGCATAGCTGAACAGTTCTGACACTTACAGTATTCATTCAAACGACTTTCCTATACATTTTTATTCAAATCATGGCTACTTCTCGTTCAACTCTCAGAACTGCGAAAGAGCTTCAGTTCCGCTCTAATCACTCGCGAACCTCACTCTTTGAGGTTCTCAAGTGGTTGAAGCGAGACTGAAGCTCTTGCACACATGTGAAAATATAACGAGAAGTTGACATGAGTTGGGTCGTCGGTATCATTGGTTTACTATACTTTTGGACTGTTTAAAGTCCGAATGTTGTTGTGTTTGAGTTGTTCTTTATGTTTATTGTCTCACACTTTAGCTCGATTCGAGGTAAAGTGTGTTGGCTTTACAAAGAGGTCATGACATATTTTAAACCCACTGTTTGAGAGTTTATATTAAGATTACATTTCGAGGAGTCGCTTTTAGCGTAACCGAAGACGTACGCAGTCGTACAATTTAGCTCAAGTCGAGCTATTATGTTACCTCGATAGTGTATTATAGTCCACACTTTAGCTCGAGTCGAGCTAAAGTGGGACTTTTCTGTGCACATTCGGCACACTTACGCTCTAGTTGCGCCAAAGTGCGCTTTCGTGTTTGCTTCATTGATCACACTTTACCTCGAGTCAAGTTAAAGTGTGGCCAGATGTGCACAGAAAAGGTCCACTTTAGCTCGACTCGAGCTAAAGTGTGGCCAAAGGTTGACAGAAAAGGCCCACTTTAGCTCGACTCGAGCTAAAGTGTGGATATTAGTGCACAGTGGAGGCACACTTTAGCTCGAGTCGAGCTAAAGTATGGACAATAGTGCAATATGGATTTCCCACATTAGCTCGACTCGAGCTAAACTGTGTTCAATGAATAGCGTATTCATCGGAGATTGTACAGATTCGTCATTTGTTATATGATACTGAAGGCGTAGGGTTTAGGGCTCCTGGGTGAGAGTATGGATTTTACCTTTCAGCCATTGCTTATGAACCTTAATCCCAGACAAATTCTGCTGGAACTAGACTTCCTGCAACAACAATTACAAACCCACACACAAAATCAATCAAAGTAGCACATGGAAACCAAAACATTGAAATCTTTCACATTGAAATCAACACTTTGAAATGGGCACATTGAAATTCAGCACTTTGAAATAAACACATTGAATTCAGCACATTGAAACAATGACATTGAAACCAACACATTCGAACTAGCAGAAAGTAGCACATTTAAACTAGCACAACAAATATCCACAAACCACCACAAAACCACCACATTCAAATCATCACATTCAAACCAGCACATTGAAACCAATACACACTCTCATCTACGTGGTGACACATACATCAAAAGCAATGCTACACATATATTATCTTTCAACACATCATATCAAAAGCAAAACTACACAAATATCAAAAGAAATGCAAGAGTGAATGAGTGCACTTACCTTTGAAACTGAGAAATCCGACTAGAAAAGCTGGAAGTCTTGTTACTTGTTCACGTCAATCCTCCACGCACGGCCGTTTCAGACTCTACGTGCTGACAGAAACTCACAGCAACTCACACACACTCACAGAAACTCACACAGGCTCACAGAAACTCACACACACTCACAGAAATGCACACACACTCACAGAAACTCACACACTCACAGAAACTCACACAAACTCACACACGCTCACAGAGACTCACACACACTCGCAGAAACTCACAGAAACTCTCACAAATCTCACACAATCTCACGCAAACAGCCCTAAACTTTGGCGCTACAGTGTACACGAAGTCACACAACAACAACAAATCGCACGTCCTACAAACCCTATGCGCAGGAAATCCTAGACTCCAGAAATTGCACGCGGAACCTATACACAGCGCTACAGTGTAAAAACATAACAATCCCTGTAGATAACGAAACTAACACAAACTAACGCATCAACTCACAAAACTCACAAAACATCAACGCCTGGAAGTACACGGAAAACCTGGACTGCAACGAAAAGAATAGAAAAATGGCTCGCGCCACGACTTCGTGGGGAAGTTTCTGGGCCACCTAAAGCCGTGAGGGTCAAAACCCTGTGGCCGTTTGGTGGTCCCGAGATACCCTCGGGATACCCTTCGCGATATTGGGGTGTAACTCCCAGGTATTATGCCGGATGCTCCACAAATCCTTAACCTTCGTTACTGATACCCGGACTTTTAAGAAGCCAATTTAATTTTACCAGAATAAGTTCAAGATATTACGCGCCTGTAGTATTTGTGTACTCGTAAATTTCCAACACAATTTTTCGGAGCCATTAACACTACAATTTTGCATATTTTGGGGCAACGAACACGTAGCAAAAGGAAAGTGATTATTTCCAATTTCATTCGTATGATCTCAATTAAAACTTCTAAATTGACATTTTCTCAATAATACACAAACTTAAATTGGACGAAAGTGAACGCTTATAGTATTTAGTGTTTAGTTTTCTTTCATGGTTTTAGTGGATCAGCTGGCTTTCACTTCACTCGATTTCAATTTTTGCATTACACAAGGAGTAAATTCATTACCATCGATATATATAAGTTCCTCCTACACCAATTATTAGGTGAAGCACACTTAAAAGAGTTTTAAAGCTACGATTTTAAGATTCTATTACTTTGAATTCAAGTTTTGCTTTTTTATGAGTTTGATATTATTTTCTATGACAATCGAACAGACAATAAGTATGTTAAGACCACATCTTGCAATTGTATAGTTAAAAAATAAATGCCGGTGCACACTTTAGCTCTAATGGAGCTAAAGTGTGCGTATTTGCTTTATAGTTCCCTACATTTACTGATGGTGTACACTTTAGCTCTAATAGAGCTAAATTGTGATTTTTTTCTGTACTTTTCACTTCATTTTGCTTTTACTGTAACGGTACAAATACAGTTGTTAGAGCATCTCCACCCCTGACGGAGAATTTTCCACGCCAGCGGGAAGGTGCCCAAGTTTGAGATGAAGTGAGGGGGGTCACCCTTTTCCCCCCGCACCGTCCCCGAATTGGCCACTGTGAGGGAACGCCAGCGCCCAGCACTAACGCCATAGTAGGCTAATTTTTTGGAAGGTTTTTATTGATTTCTTTTAATTCCCTCGTGTAATTTCATGCTTGAACACATGCTCTCGGGGACTTTTGGTGTCCCCTATACTTTTTGTAAATTTACTATTTAGAGGAACCGGCGCCGCCACTCCAGTGGGCCGGGACACCGGCCTAGGCCTCACGGAGTCGGCTTTACCGTGTTTATTCTTGCATTCCGGTCACTCGGCCCCGGTGGAGATTATCTTTTTCTAGTACACTATTTGTCAACAAGTTGGCAACTATTTTTAGCCACTATTGTCCTGAATATTATCCCTCATTCGTTCACCTACTACAGTTCATTTCGTAATAGCCCTCTATCAAAACTCTTCCCTAGCACACAATTTTGATACTTGATAAATAGTATAAGCTCAAAGTCTTCAGCCTACCGGTCGCCATGCATTTATTCTTCGTCTCATCTTCAACCTCAATTTCATATCCTCTTATCCACAACTATTCTCATTCCCATCTCTTGCATTTTCTTTACATTATTTAATATTATCTAATGAATATTTAATGTGTAATCAAATATTTAGCCAATAACTAATGACTTTGTAATGATTTTTTAGAGGATAATTCATGTATATTGGTATATCTGTAACTTTTATGCACAATTAAAGAATATTGGAATTTTATTTATTGAATGTTGGAAGTTTTAAAAGTATATTTATGATAGTTTATTAATATTTATATATTTAATGATTATTTAAAGAGTATTAAATGCACTGTTAATGAATAGTTCATGAATAGTGCATAAATTTCTAATGTAAAATTAATGTGTATTTGAATATTTAATGAGTATTTAATTAATCTTTACTAAATATGTAATGCACATTGAATGCGTATTATGTGATGGATATCTAATGAGTATTTTACTTGTATTCCTATATTTATTGTATGTTTAAGTTTTTTCCTTTTCCAATATTCTTTTTTTTTCTCATTTTCGTTTCCAGAAGAATGTTCTTATATTTCCAGTCTTCTACTTGTAGTTTCATTTTCCCTCCATATTTTACATTCTACTTTGTCCAATTTTTTATATTTTCCTTTTGCTCCATACCTACGTCCGCTTATTCCCAAGCTCTTTCTTGCAAATTCTTCCTTTTCTACATGCACTCAACCCTTCTTTACTATGATGCTCAAGATGTAATCAAATCATGATTAAGGTTCCCTACAGTAATTGTCCACAAGTAAAAAACTTTATGTTCTACTATTTACTAGGATTGACATTTAGTGTAGTGGTTGGCATTTAGTGTAATATAGTTTTGTCACTACACTTATTGTAAATTTTACAATTACTGTGTGCATTCCTATTTAGTTTCCACTTCTCTAGAAGCCATCTTCTGTATACTGGAGCTACATAGTGCATTTTTGCTTTCTAATCCACTCCATTTAGTGATGGTGCACAATTTAGCTCTAGTAGAGCTAATCTGTGCATATTATCTTTTTAGTTCACTGCACCTAGTGATGAGGCACACGTTAGCACGAGTGGAGCTAAAGTGTGTGCACACACTCCTTTTAGTTCACTGCATGTAGTGATGGTGCACACCTCTGCTAAAAACCGATCTGATGTATGTGCAATGTGTATTTCCACTTCTACAAACAATCATTTTGAACTCCGTACTTCTCTTTATGGATAAGTATTTCACAAGTGGAATAGTAATCTTTTGAATTTTAAAAGGATTTTCATAATGTGTGGATCTAAATCTCTAATAGTAATATTAAAAAACAAAAAAATATGACGATCCTCTAATTTTTAGTGGATATGAGTCATATGACGTCTAAGTATTCTTGGTACCCTAAATCAATACTATGTGACAATGTGAAAAATAGATGAATGAATATGTAATCTTATTTTTCACTAGAAAAATAACATATTTTTTCACAATATCATTTGTTCTAATATTACTTCTATGTATTGAAAATACCACATTCCATACTGTGTCATAGCAAAAGGTTTTTTAGGTTGCTCGATGTGCCGGCAATCGAGAAGTTTCTCTTTTGGCTCGCATAACTTTTAATGAAGACGTTCATTGAGAAAATAAATTACTTATAAATATGCCTCTCATTGAGAAAATACATTACTTATAAATATGCCTCATTACTTTTATCATCCTTCTACAAAATTTTGAGAATTTAAAATATAATTTGCGACCACTAGAACGTGCTCAAAAACTAATTATTCCATTTTTGCATGTATAAATAAATTCAAAATTACTTACATTACGAACATTAAATTATGCCTGATGCACTAAGTGATACACTTTGTATTAGTTATATTTTATATTTTGATTATCCTTTTTTTGTCATGAGGAGGTCTCTCCGTTTCTTATTTAAATCTTTTAATATTGTTCCACTCTCTATGTTTTACAAATGACAAAGTCTTCAATTTCACGTCTAAACATGAAATAAATTGTATATGGTCAAGAAATCTTCCATCTTTTATGTCATGCTTAGATTGCCACACCCTAAAGTCATGAAAATACAATGTGAACTCAAGAATAAGATATTTTAATTGAAATATTAGTTTGCGCACATTTCAAGTCTTTGAGTACCTCTAAGTGGAAAGTAACCAATTTCAATTGCAAATCCAGACCATGGGGACATTGGGATTCTTGCCAAAGAATGCACATTCTAAATTGATGATGAAATAGTTACATGACGCACATTTTTAAAACCCCAAAGAAATGATGTCCAAAGCATGTTTGAATACATTTGTTTTGGCTAAAAATACACGTGCACATATAATATGTTTTTTTGTTTTTTTATATGCTACTCGTCTCTTAAGGTCTTTGATTTCAACATAATAGATAAGTCCTATTTGGATTGTAATAAAAACTATTTCTAATCATCTCAATATCTTCTCTACATTTCCCTATACCTTAGTTGAATTGTCAATATCATGAATCTTCAAAGTATTATTATATTGAAATGAATTGACATCAGAAGATATCACCTAAACCAAGGATCCTAAACCGTGAACCCTAAACCTGAACCTAAATTCCAAACCCTGAACCCGAAACTCCAAACCCTAAACCCTAACCCTAAACCCTAAACCTAAACCTATCCAAAACCCTGAGCGTTACCCTAAAACCGTGTATATAACTCGAATGTGCGAGTATATTCGAGGTATTGACCTTTCCTTATTTTAATCAACCGGGAAATAGTTGATTCAGTTTCCCGCTAAGATTTCGAATTTGCACTTTTTAGGGGCTGTGAAAAAGTCCCCCCCCCGCCAATTCTGAAGTTTCCTCCCGCCAATTCTGAAACGTTCGTGTGTCCGTGAGTGACCTCGCCGATACTCGAAAACTTTCTTCATTTGTTTCCTTCTCGCTTTGGTTGTTGTGCAAGGTTGTTGTGGAGAGGCTTGGAGGTAGTACGACTGTCGGAGCTTGAAGAGGGCAACACCTATAGGTTGCGCACGGTTGAGCAGGTGAGGCAACAACGTACCGGTTGTCTTCTTCATAAGGTACACAATGTATACTTCTTGCATTCTCCGTGCATAGTCTCTAGCAATTATGATGTGACAGTGTGTAGGGTTATTGCACTGGTTCCAGCTGCTACTGTGATTTTGAAGCATCAGTGAGAGTTTCTTGACGACTAACGGAAAGATTTGGGTTGTAGTATACAGAGAGTCAGATTCATAGGCGGAAGAGTTTTCCCATACGAATCCCGACAAAGGCGCCGAGAATCGCGGAAGGACAGTTTAGCTCGACTCGAGCTAAACTGTCTTACGTTCTTTCGAAGGACAGTTTAGCTCGACTCGAGCTAAACTGTCGATCAATATCATTATTGTCAGTTTAGCTCGAGTCGAGCTAAACTGTCGATTCAATATTGTAGGACAGTGCAGCTCGTATGTAGATAAACTGTCTTTCGAAAAAAGGTAAGACAGTTTAGCTCGACTCGAGCTAAACTGTCTTACCTTCTTTCGAAGGACAGTTTAGCTCGACTCGAGCTAAACTGATCTACCTTATTTTCTATGTCTTTTTAACTCGACTCGGGATAAAATTACATTGCGTCTTATAGTCATTAAATCAGGTCGGATCGGGCCAAATTGTCACTGTCGAGGGTGAGATTATTTCATATTCGGATTAAAACTAATCGCATTAAATTTTCTACTTGTCATATAATACCGCATCAGTTTACCTCGAGTCGAGCTAAATTTTCCTGTTCTTTAATGTCAATTCACTTGTATCAAATGTATTTTCAAGCGCCAGACTTTACCTCTTCATATGCTTCTTCATTGATATCTATTCCTACAAGGTATTCACCTATTCTTATTTGGCAGGGTTATTAAATATTTACCTCATTGGAATGCAGAATGTCGTCTTCGAAGGACGACGATGTTCATGTTGACGCTCCCGTGAACCCTGACCTTCCTGAGTTTGATGTTATTCCTCGCCGTCTCTGGGTCGGGATGACTGTTTCGCTTCACAATGGTTCGGGTGTTCGCGTTGCAGAGGGGTTGGTTCGCAATGTCCGGTCCAGTGCAATTCTAGGTTCCTCTGGTCCTCTTGGGGATTCGAATGTTGTAGTCCAGGTGTCCAGTACTTTTGTTCTGGAGGAAGCTCCTGATGAGTGGAGGTACTCATTTAAGTCCTGGCCTATTCAACAAGTCTTCTTAAACGGTGTCAGTCTCTTCCATCATTGCCTTAGGGACGTTTACAATGTCTGGTTGGTTGAGCGTAACAGACCTCTTGGTGGGAGCTCCCGTTCTTACGACAATTCCTCAAGGAATACACGTCCAACAGTGTCCAGGAATGCTGAATTTCTCATGACACCTCTTTCCATTGACGCAGTTTCGAGCAATAGTTGTTGCAGTGAGAACTGTGTACAACACTATCCTAGAGATAAAATAAAAGTCCTTCGGATGCGCTTGTACTGTGAGACCATTGTGCAGTTTAGAAATCATATCAAACTCGACGTTCATAGACAGTTTCATAGAAACTCTTCGGGTAGGAAGGTTGTGACCCTAGAGAGTGTGGACGTTTGTGCCCATGCTTGGATGAAAATCATGGGTGTAAGTTCGAGTACTTTCTATCGGAATGCAAAGGACGCTGCCGCTGGTCATGCGGCTCAACACCATGGGAATACCGGTTTGCGTAAGCCTAGAGGTCATACGGTTGTGGCTACTGCCGCTCTTGGAGCCATTCTCGATAGACATGCGGACCACATGCCTCACAAGTCCCGTGTTCTCCCATCTGGTGAGAAGGCTGTGGCAAAGGTCCTTCCTGCAAGTTTTAAGTGGAAGGATCAAATACTGCTTCTTGATGATCATCTCGTTGATTGTGGATTGCCGCCAATCTCAACCTCAAGCTTGAATAAGATTCGGCGAGTGAGCTATCCTGAGTACTATGCCAAGAGAGGTGGAGACAACTTTGCCCGTTGTTCTACGTGTGACTAATACCAGGATCAGAAGAAGCTTACTCAACCTGGAACACAAGCATCGCTGCTATGGCAAAAGAAGATGCAGGTTCACATCGATTCTGCCTTCTCACATCGGGACTTGTACTACCTGAACCGATTTCGATCAAAGTCGTCGCCCTAGGAGGTTCTTACCATCATGCATGATAAGATGGATCACTCAAAGACCGCGTCCCCGGTTTTTTCACATAAAACAAAGCACTTAGATGGGCTTATGAAGTTGCCTCTTGCAATCACAGGCATGCTTGCCCATGGTCATGTGGACCAACGTTACGCCCATTACGGCCTTGATTTATACTCCCATGATGCCAATTACACGGTTGGGTCGTTCGCAAAACTATTGCGTGACTTGGAGGCGCCTCCGAAGTCATCGTCCCGGCAACTCTTTCCTGAATCTTGCTCTCATCCATTGTATGCGGCCGTGTTACGGGGTGCAGAGATGTGTTTGGATCCATTAGGACAGATTGCTGATATCCCAGTTCCTGGGAGGCCTTTGCCACCAATATTGAACGTGCAAATGGACAATGCTGTTGGTGATAACAAAAATAGATTTTTTTTCTGTTTTTGGTCTCTTCTTGTTGCAAAACGCATCTTCCACGAGGTATATGTTAATTTTATGCTAGTTGGTCATACACATGATGATATAGATGCATTATTTGGACGTTGGAGTATGACACTGAGGAAGGAGAGTTTTCCAACCATTCCTTTGCTCATGAGGTCGTTCATGAAAAATGAGAGTGTTCCCACAATCCCGCATCTCATTCAAGAGGTTCCTGACTTTAAGAAGTTCATTGGGGATATGATTGCGGACGGTGATGAAGCTTTGCAGGGTCATACGAAGGCTCATCAGTTCAAGTTTTATGTGGACTCAAGTGCTTGTCCGGTAATGAAGTATAAAATCCTTTGCCATGATGAGGATTGGCTTCCTAAGGGAGGAGAAGGTAGTGGCATCAAATTGTGGAAGGAGGATTCTGAAGGGAGGTCTTTATGGCCTCGCGGAGAACCTGATGCATTGAAGCCTTCTACGATGCGGCATCTCCATGAAGTGGTGAAGGGACTTTCAGGATTCATCGATCACTGGGAGCAATCATCGCGGGAGTCTGTTGAAGCCCGTTCGCGTTTTGAGCCGCTATCGTATTATTAGCGCGATGTTAGAGATGCTCTGACACTTCCAATGGATACACCGATATCATTGGAAGACGGTTTTTGGCCAACGACGCAAATTGCCGATGCCATTGAAGATGAGTTCTCAGCGGAGGGTGAGGTTCGCGAGGAGTACCGTGAAGATGAGCATTTTGTTGGCCAGAGACGCGATCGTCCACCTCCTTCTTTTAGAGTTGGCCGTGATCTTTTTGCTGGCTATTTTGTTGCATTGCGGCCTTGTGATGGGGACAAGCGCCCATTTTGGATTGCTCAAGCGGTTTCAGATCCTAATTCTAATCCGGATATGCCAAACACCGTGCGTATCCAATTCTACCGCCCTATATCGCGCGATCGGGATGTTGTGAAGTTCTACAAAGATTGGGATATTGATAGCAACCTTCGTTGGACAATTGAAAAGGGGATAGCCATAACGTGGGAGAGTACCGATTCAATCTTGACAGCATGGAAACCTAGGTCTTCAAAGAGGGATGGAGGTCATGTGCAAGATTCAACTACAAAAATTCCGAAGGGGCAAGTAGTGATTATCAAGGCCTCTTTGGAAGCAGTTGCCAGGTCCGAGTCGTAGTGGACTTAGATCAATGGACTTTCCTTTTCCAAGATTTTGGATTCTGATGCGTAATACTTCATGTAGTATGGTTAGATCCATTGGTGCTGAGATTGTAGACATTTGAATTTGTTTACACTCTGTATGACTATTATATGTGATGCCAATGATTGCTATGAAATATTCTCTCCATTATTTTTGCGTATCGGTGATAATTTGCAGTATGTTTTATTTTCTTTTTAAAATAACAATATGATAAATTTCTTCTAATCTTGAAACCAATAATACCAGTAATTGTCTTCATGGTGAATGATAGAAAGTATATGTTGAGTCGCACTTTAGCTCTAGTGGAGCTAAAGTGTGAGCAAATCTTCTTATTTAGTTCATTGTACTTAGTAATGGTGCGCACTTTAGGTCAAGTGGAGCTAAAGTGTGTGGAATTGCCTTTTTGAGTTCATTGCACCTCTAAGTGATGGGGACACTTTAGTTCCAAGAGAGGTAGTGTGTATGCAATTTTTTTCCCACTTCTGAGCACCATCATTTGAAACTCGTTATATATTTTTAGCCAATGTGTATTCCACAAGGAGAATTGAAATTCTTTTAAATAAAAAAAGGCTCATCAAAATGTGTTTAGCTAATTCTCTTACAAGTGGATATTTGTCCGTCATTTAGCTCACTTTTAGCTAAATTGGAGCATGGTGTTAATCCGGGTTAATAGGATCGAGTGTGAATATTTAGCTATTCATACTCAATGAACACATGTGGTATAAAAGAAGTGTTGAATAATGTGTTCTTCTTTTCAATATTATAGTTAGATTCATAATGCAATGTTATCCGTAGTACTTATTTTTCTAGGGGTTTTTGTAGAAAACATTACCTCCCAATTTAATGGAAACTCTTATCCCTCCATATTGTAGAAATTAGATGTGCACTTTAGCTCTTATGATCTACATGTGTTAATTTGGGAGTTGCTAAATCTCCCAATATAACGAATATGGTGTTAACACCATATTCATTATATTGGGAGATTGTGAGCCTCCCAATTTAATAAATATGTTGCTCTTGAGCTCTAAAATGTACCCACTATGCACATTCAGCTCGAGTCGAGCTGAATGTGCACTAGATCAAAATCATGGAAATCTCCCAATATAATGAATATGGTGTTTGTTATATAACTACACTAGCCGGAAATATATACTCCCAATCATCTACTTACTACATCGGTGAGCACTTTGAAAAGACTAAGCCTATCTCCATTCATAGAGGAACTATACAAGGAGACACCCTTAGTCCATACCTATTCATTATATTCTTAGAACCTCTACTAAGATGGCTAGAGCGAGGCAACAACGGATACACTTTTGGTACATCACAAACCACCATAAACTCCGCCGCCTATGTAGATGACCTTGCTACCATAACTATCAAAATAAAATCACTACAAGTACAAATAGACAAAATTAATAGATATTGTAAATGGACTGGTATGGACGTAGGCGTCCCAAAATGTGCTGCTACTGGATGCCCAAACAAATCCAAAATATATCCAACTACATTTAAAGCCCTAATGCAAGCTTCGAACATCAACTACCGCGGCCAATCAATCCCTGTACTACACCAGAATGAACCATATGTATACCTAGGCACAAACCTTGTTCCCTCCTTAAAATGGAAAATCCAAACTCACACTACAACTACAAAACTCATTAAACAATGCAAAGAATTAACAACATGTCCGGCAACTATGAAACAAAAAATCAAAATGGTTGACACCGTAATACGCCCAGGCGTAGCATATAGCTTTTACGCGGTGCCATACTCCATGCCAGCTATCAAAAAACTAGATCAAAAGATTATAGCCACACAAAAAACCATTTGTGGTATGCCGAAATGCATGTCAAATGCAATAACCCAACTCCCACATAACCTATTTGGACTTGAAGCTTTCTCACTCAAAAATGCTTATTTCCAATCTCCAGGGGAACAATTACAAAATGCCCTAAATGACAAAGGTGGGCTCGGAAAAATATATAATGGACTAACTCACTATGTACTTGCTCAATATGGTGGTGCCGAAAATATACCTAGAATTAAAAAAACGGATTGTATAAGATCACCAATAACTCGTGCATTTTTCTTATTAGAACACGTAGCTAAAGTTCACCTTAAAAGTACACTTCCAAATTTCCTCTTTGATCCAACATAACTAGAAATATCATGGCGTCAAGAAACACAAAACCACAACACGCTCAATGCCCAACTCTCCCAAAAACTTTTACAAAAACTCCTCTCAAAAAGTATTTTCAAACTAAAACAAATTACTCTACCAAACGGTACACAGATCATGAACAATGAGGACTTCAAAACCTTCCACTTCACCCCATCCAAACTAATCAAGAGTGCCCTAAATATTGCCAAACAACTTTTTTGCCACCCAACATGCCCCACCACATGCAACATCCAACAACACACACCCACACTCCTACATACTCCAGGACCCATTCATCACCATCAACAATAACATCATCCCCAGAAATACCCCTCCGCCAACCCACCCCTCCAACTCCTCACACCAATACCATCCACGTCCTCCAACATACATCCCCAAAAATCCCACCATATACCCCATTAATAACATCATACACCACGAACATTACAACACATAGACACTAACAATATACAAAATACTTATACAAGATATCTATGCCAATGGCAACACAATAACAATACATTCAACAAATGGCTTCCTCAAAGAATCTCTTTCCAAGACACAACCATAATACCTCCACATATAATACCGAAAAGTTAAAACAATATTATCAAAAATTAAATATATATTCTACTCATAAATCATTCAAGCCCACCACTCCCAAGAGCAACTCCAAGACTCAAGATCCGTAACTCCACCCATAATCATTCCACTCCTAAACATCCATACAACATAATGTAATCCCAAAAATGATATATTTGCATTTTCGAACACAATTACAATAGAGAATAACCAAGCCCATCTATATGAAGAAAATGGCCAACATTTACACACTATTCCCACTACTAGACTCCAATGGCTATGGAATCAATACAATATGAAACTACAAACTCCCACAAACATCAAACCAACAACCCAACCATTTGAAACCAAACTAATTTGGCTATACCAAAGATATAAATACCGCATCCCAAAGAACAACCCCCTCAAAAGCACAAAATACACAATACCAACACCCATTCTGGACTCATTAATTTCATCCTTCAACACCGAACAATCATACTTTCCTCCCCCGTCACATGTTCCATCAAATTAAAAAAATTCTATTCACCCTTTGAAAGAGATAAAATATTTGGCTCCTAGGGGAAAGCCTTTGACTATAAGTGGACCAGTAATGGTATAGCTCACTCTCACAATGAGGAGGAAATGCAACAAGCACTACACTGGGCCCGCCTTGCTGCCAAAAATAATCCACATTACACATCTACACTCATTATCACACCGGACAAAAATTGGTATCAAAACTTTAATCCACACTCAAACCCATTTATAGACTGCCATATCATTGCACTATTTGAAGCAGACTCAATGCCATATGAAGAGCCTACTATCCCACCTGAGCTAAAAAAACCCCGGATTGAACCATCTACATTACAAATAATATGTGTCCACCACCAAAATCAAACCCTTGGCACCCTAGAACAACTTGCCGAACTCACCTCCATCGCAAATACTCTAAACATTCACCGCCTATACACAAAAACAGCCCCACCAACAACAATACAAACCCCTGTTAACCGAAGCAAAAAATGGTCAAAATAAAATTACATCAATAGTACATTGGATTACTTGGTAACACCCTTACCTCTCCCAAACTACCACACTCTAACCTCACCAAAATTTGACTCCACATATAGCTACTATACAGATGGTTCCTTCAAACCGCTAGAACAAGTAAGCCCGGTGTCGTGTAGAGAGGGGAGCGCTTTGAGAATACGCGAGTTATCTGGCTGCGACTTCGTATAGTCTGCTACGGAGTTCTGTCAAATCTTGTGGTCTTCGGTCTTCAGTCTTTAGTCTTCAGTCTTCAAACTCCTCCCCGTTGGCCTATCATGTGGTCGCTCTAAAAGGTTAAGGGTAAAGGTGGGTGATAAGAAACCACGGCCTCGGACGGGTAAAACGGGACGGCCAGACCACAAGCTGAAACCGTCCGAAAGATTGGCTCCTAAAATTCAAACCCACGGTGACCAGCAAACGTGCCTCACCGGTGGGAACGACATAAATACGACCGTGTGGGCAATTAACCCCACTTCGCCGCAACAGAGTTTACAAGAACAGAATTGAAATACAACTAGCCTCCAAAGCTGGCTTGGAATCACAAAAAAAGAAATCGGACCGCAAGCCACAACACACTTGTCTCCATCTTCTCTTCTCTTCAAGCCTCAAGTCTTCAATTCCTCCATCCTTCAACTCCAAAGTCTTCAAGTGTTCAAAAACACTAAGAAACTCAAAAGAAATGTTCAAAAACACAATGGAAAAGTTTCACCAAGGCTGTAACATTCAAACAACTGACACAGATGACTCAAAACTTCAAATACTAAGTGTAATAGCTCTCTGGAAAGCTAATTTAGACAACTAACACTCCTCCAAATTTCAAGTCAATCTAAACTACTGTCCAAAAGTTACACGAGTTCAAAGTTCTGCCTCTCTAGATAATCAATCGCTCATAACTTCTTCAAAACTCCAAATCTCAATTGTAATAAATTTTTGAAGAGCTATGACCATTGTTCACGCACCTTCCAATTCTCAAACAATTCTAAACTACTGTCCAAAAGTTATGGACAATCAAAATTCTGCCTACCCCTATTCATTCAGATCTCTATAACTTCTTGCTCACAACTCCAAATCTCAATTATAATATCTTTCTAGAAAGCTAAGATAGAGATGCACAGTCACTCTAAATCTCAAATCAAATTGAGAACTACAAAAAAAGTTGTGGCTCCTCGAAACCTCTGCCCCTCAATGGATGGCCTCGGGTTTTCACAGAATTAAAACCTCAATAACGTTTTCTCTACAACTCTGAATTCAAATTTTAAAACGAGTATGGGAAGCTCTTGAAACAAGGAACAAGATCACAAATTTTCAATTCCATATCATTCAAGCTCAACGAGTTACACACAGTCAAAGTTCTGCTCCAAAACCTTGCTCTCTCTCCCGCACACACACACACACACTAAGGAATCTCTTTTTCCAACCTTTTCTTCTCAAGTGGACGTGGGCACTCCAGCCCATATCACCCTACCCAAAGTACCCAACAAGGTACTTCATTACTTTCTTATCCTTTCCACTTTCAACCACATAAAATCCCCTAGTCATTTATTTATTGGAAGACTAAAAACTTAGACCTTCCAACCAACAAGATAAGTGAAATAAAAAAAATAACTAAATAAAAATAACTTATCGTAAGATAGCTGATAGTACGGACGTATAAAGGTGTTGATTCGTACAACTTGATCGCCAAGTCGTGGACTTGGTTGGCTGGAAATGTCGTGGTCAGTGGCCGCCGCCGGTCCGGGTTCGAACCCGATCGAGTCCGTCGAGTGGTTGGGCGGCCCACGGCTTGGCTCGCTAGTGAGGCAGGAAAAATACCAGTCAACCCGCTACCTACCCCCCCTGAGTAGTGACAAGAACGGTGCAGCACCTACATGCTAACACTTGCCCAAATCCTCAAACCGTGGTTCTCACCACGACCAAACCTTTTACCTCATCTAACCGCTAGCTGTAATCAAAACATATCCACACTAGTATTAATATCTACATGATGGAAGAATTTCCATCATGACACCGGTAAGATTCTTGAACAAATACCTCAAAAAACAAGACCTATATAACAACCTTGACACAATCTCAGATAACTTCTCTAACATAGAAAAATAGACTAGTAACAACAACATAGACAATGAACTCTCTACAAATTTTTGGAAAAACTCCATCATCACCGACTCACAAATAACATGCCTTATCAAATTCCGTACCGGACAATATATGGGAAACCCCCGAAAACATCTCTCCTTTGGAATAGAAAGATTCCCATCTATAACATGCCCAATATGCACTTCCACAAATCCATACACATGGCTACATGTTCTCCTTAAATGCTATAACCACCACATACACTCCCTAATTGTCAAAAGATATAACAAAGCCGTATGGGAAATCCGTAAATTAATCACCTCCCATAACAAATCGAGATGTTTTATCCTTATGAATGTTGACACCTTTAACAACAGCCCACAAGAAAATACGGTGCCACCATGGCTACTCCCATGTACATGTGAAACTCAACGATGCCACTGCAATGCTCGGTTCAAACCGGACATACTATGCGTTAGAGGCCAAAAGATGGCTGAGTAGAGCTCCGTAATTTCTGGTGAGGAGGGGGCAAGGGACTTAGTCTCAGAAAGTGAAGGCACAGACAACAGGAGGTTGTTGGCCCTGTTGCACCTCCAGTGTGTACTTCAGATCTGAGGAATAGGGGAGGCTGTTTAGTTGTATGAGTTGGAAAGGGACGTTAGAAACACTAGATCTGTAAGAGGTGAACTGTGTTTGAGTTGTTGTAGCCATTTTTGTGTGGTGTTAGATCTGGAGCAAGAGAACACGTGTGTTGGCACATAGATCTGCACCCTTCGCACACTTCCACGGCAGATCTGAAGTAGATCTAGTGAGGGGATACTGAATCTGAACGCCTCTCCGGTGAATCCCAACGCCCTCCACTCTAACCCAGACTTCAACAGCACCATCGAGAGCGACACGAAGCCAAGACGGCAACGCTGCTGCAATCACATCAACACTTTTCACCACTTATAGGCTACCTCTTACCTTTCCCATTCATTTTTTCTCTCTCCTCACTTCATTGTCGTTATTTTTGCACTACAACCATGCTCTCATAGAAACTTACACATTTTATGCAATAAATCTAATAGCATTTGCTCAAGAGTTCTGTGCACTGGATTTGAAAAACAACAACGTAGAACAAGCTCTGGAGTGATGATCGACACAACACAACTCATAGATCTAATCCAAGGCAACAACAACACATCAAATCATGCTATAAATTATATAGTAGTCTAGTAGTTCGTTATTCTAAAAATTAACCGAAATTAACCTTAAGCAAGCCCACTTTATCAGATCGTTTCCAGGGATTTTTATCGTGCATCAAACTCTTTAAATCTTAACAAAAATTCACACATAATACCTCGGCACATCCCGGAGGATGGCTTCCCCGGTACCTTAGTAATCGGTAACAAATAACCACATCTGTTTCAGTTAAACTCTGTTGAGTGTCAGAGTAGATTTCCGGTAAGTTTTTATAGTGCCCGGAAAGTCACTGCCCTCCGTTCTCGCAGTCCAGAGGCCATAATATCCACAATCTAACCCTACACCTTGAAAGAGTTAAAAAGGTCGCAGCCGGTTAACCGGTCTTCACAATCTACCGAGAACTTGTCCCGGTAAACCGGTCACGCAAGCCCGGGTTCCAACTACAACCACACCCAATGAATTAAAGCAAGAAGATACAAGACTCACAACAAGTTAGTTCTAAGCAAATCATATGAGCAAAACAACCTTCCACAGGGATCGTTGGAACTCATCCACTGCAAGGGTAATAATCCGAGAATTCACCGGACCTAGGCTTAGCCGGGATGTCTCCCGGTGTACCGAGAGAAGGGTGATGTTACCCCCTACTCCCCACCAATCCGAACACTTCCCACTTAAGGGAGGCTATCATAAATAGCCATGGGCTTCCCGGATCCCATCCGATAAAACAACTCTTTCCGGTCCCACCGGTGAAAAGTCTAGAGCACAAGTCCCGGACCTCACTCTACCTATCTAACCCGGATATCCTAGCCCCTCGGGATGTCTCTACTCACACTCAATCACTTAACACACAACAAGTCACAACCTTGCACACCTAACAAAGACACACTAGGAGGACTCAACCCTCTCCCGGTCTACTCACACAAGCTCAACAAAGACTCTAGACACAAGCAATGAAGGCAAGACACAAGGAGATCATCAAAGAAAAGAGTACATAACACAAGAGCCCAAGGCCCTTAAGTACACAAAGGTCACTAGCTACCCTCTAAAACTAGATCCCCAAAAGGTGGAAATGGCATTTAAAGAGTGCACTAAAGTCAATAGCTACGCTCCAAAACTAGACCGCAAAAGGACAAAACGGCATCTAGGAGGTGCACTAAAGTCAATAGCTACCCTCCAAAAGTAGCTTCACTACAGGACAAAACGGCATCTAGATCCTAAAATCAAGGATAGCCTAGTCACCGGCGAATTACCGGTAGACCGGTAAACTGGAAGACTCCCGGTTAGGCGGTCCCGGGACCGGTGAAGCTTTTCCTAACAAAAGTAAGTAGCCGGAGAAATCACTCAAGTGGTAGTGACCGGGTGCGCAATGGGACCCCATCGACATCACTACTCTCACCCTAGTGTGTAATTCTAGCAACTTAAAACGACATCCCACCAACCGGTGAGGTAAATCAACACATAACATATAACAAAGACTCAATCGGAAGACTCTTCTGGTTGAGACGTATAGAGATTGTCACCACGTTTGGAAGTACCAACATGGTCAAGAGAATCCCCCGGGAGGTCGGATGTTTCAACCGGGAGATCTATCAGTGGAGTGGCGGTATCCACCGGAAGGTTGGGTTTATCTATAGATACATGCGAAGTCTTTTTAAGCTCGATTAATATGGCCACAGAGGACTCCACCAAGGACTCCGGGGTTGAGGAAGGGAGGTCTAGCGGTTCCTTCCTGGTAGAAGTTACCGGAAGACTTCTTTTTCTCTCATAGACCTTCAAGTCCCACTCTTTGGAGGATGGGAAATCCACTCGACTCACCAGAGAGCCATGTTGTCCCGGGTGGACAAAATCCTCAAAATACCTGTACTTCCACCAATCTCCCTATTAACTTGTCACAAACTCCGGTCCGGCCCGGAAACAGAAGTCTACCGGTCAGCCGGTAAACAACTCCGGAACACTTTGCTAGAGTATGTGGATATGGGTGTCTCACACATCTAGCAACATACTAACAACAGAAGGTCACATATAATGATAACGAGGAGAGGACTTTGGAGACAAAGACTTAGACAGAGGTTTTTTTCGGTTGACCAGGAAGACCGGAAAAAATATAGGAATTGGGGGCAAGACTTAAAATGATAAGAGGAGGGAGACAACTCAAAATAACAACTTGCCACAAGGCTAGGACAATCGACAACAACTACACATGTAAACAATAAGGTCTAGATGAAGTCCCCCGGGGGACTCTTTCTCTAGACCGGGGACGATATTACCGGGGAGTCACCCCGGTAGACAAGAGAGGAAAAGACTCACAAACAAGAAATTATCATAAACAAAAGAAACCCAACATGGGCAAGAGTCACCTTTGCTGTTGCACCCGCAACCTCCTTCCTTTGTCTCTTTTATCTTCTCGCTTCGGCCACAAATCTCCTCTACTTCCGCAAACCCTAGAATCTCCACCAAACCCTAGCTCGCGCACCTCTTCCACCAAATCCTACCTTGCGTACCTCTTCCACCAAACCCTAGCACGCACTACCTCCTCTTCAAACCTCTTGCGCTACCTCCTCTTGAAACCTCCTCTTCTTGAAACCCTAGTTGCATCTCCTTCTTTGCACTTCTTCAACTACTTCTTGAAACCCCAACTCCAAATAAAGACTAAATAGGGAGAGAGTGAGAACCTATGAGAGAGAGAGAACTAGAGAGGGAGATAGAGGAGAATTTGAGGGGGGGGCGATTTTAGAGAAGGAGGGGAAGATAGAAGTGTTCTGGAGGAAAAGAATAAAAGTTTATAGAGAGAAGAAGAAAATTTCGGAGAGAGGGGGTCGGCCAAGATGGCTGGAGATACCCGGGTACCCGGGTATCAGCCCATACCCGGGTTGATATCCGGGTATGTATTTTATTTATTTATTTTTATTTTTATTTTTTTGGAATCTTTTTCTTTTCTTTTATCTTTTTTCTTTTTTGTCTTTTCTTTTCTTTTCTCTACCACTACTACTAATTCAAACAAGAATTAGCATCTAGAAGAACTCAACTACTTCTAACTACCTCCTAAACTTAAATAGTTAATTTAGATTTAAGTGGTGATTTTAGACTTACGTCCCGGGATCTCTCCCGGGACTCTTTTGATATTGTTTCCCGGGACTTAAATTAGTGATTTTAAGACCCGGTTTTATCACCACTATAAACTTAATTAACTACTTAAGCATTTCTCTATTTTCTCTATTGGCTATCTAATCTAATTTCATACAATATTAACTACTTTTCTAATTAACTAATACTAAAAATCCTATTTTAACTAATTTTTTTGGTAGGGGCGACCACGTGGGAGTTTTAGACTCCTACACTTACCCACCTCCATTTCCTTTCTGCAATAGACACTTTGATCTATAGTAAAACCTTGCACTTCACCACACCTACACATGCTAGTTGTAGTACACCAAAATCTCACCACCACACCACACACATACAGATCTACACTATAACCCTAATAGAAAACTACACTAAATTCATGGTTCCAAATTGCATGCGAAAGCGCTCGTAAATTCTTTCAAATCTAGATCTACCTACATAAAATCAACAAGAAGGCACATCATCAACACCGAAGCAAACAACACCAGACCAAGAAAGCACAAGAATTCAACGCAGGAGCCAACATATCCGCAACGACTCTATCCACATCAAGATCTCAGCAAGACCTCACAGCAAGGACACAACAACACAAGGTGGCAACAAAAGTGAGCAACAAGAGGAGGGAAGGACTTACAAACTAAAGAGGATCAAGGAGATCAATCAACCACAACAACACTACACCAGGGAGAAACGCACGTCAACACAGCAGCAAGGAGCAACCCACACCACAACAGGGAGAAACTCACCTCTCACCTCTTCTCTTTCTATCATCTCTCACACCTCCCCCTCCTTCCCTGATCCTCACCTCCTCTCAAACCCCTCCTCCCAACCTTACCCTTCTTCACTACCTCCATCTCTCTCCCTACGCCCTACCCTTCCGACCTAGCTTCCACCCTTCTCTCAAATCTCTCCCTTCTAACTCCTCCCACCTTCATCCCCTCCATGCGCTCTCCCCCCCAAAACCCCTGCCCACCCCTCTCCTCTCCTTGGACACTCTCTCTCCCCGCCTGCCTTTCCTCCCTTCTCCTCCCCGAGCACCACCCCAGCTCCCCTCTCCTCCTTGAACACCACCTCAGCTCCCCTCCCATCCCCGTGCACCACCCTAGCTCTTCTCCCCTCCTCAAGCACTACCCCAGATCCCTTCTCAAGTCCCCTCCCCGATCAAAACCTTGCCTACCCTCCCTCACAGCTTGCCCAACCTCTCATCTCCCCTCAAACTCCCCTCGCCAAACCCTCCCTCCCTGCCCCTCTCTACTCTGAACTCTCAGACTTCCCCCGCCCCTTGGCCCTCTCTGCTCAGAACCCCTCCCTACCCCAAACCCTCCCGGGCAATCACCCCCTCGCAGCTCCTCCCCCCGCAGACAGACAAAGTCCGCCCCAACATCTCCCCACAGTTCCCTTCCCCGCAGACGAACAAAGCTTCTCCCTCCCCGACTTCCGACCTCCCCAGCAACGACTAGAACCACCTCTGCGACCTACCGAAATCGAGTTGCAACCTCCCCCTTCAGACCAGCGACACCCCAAACTAGAGTTGCGACCTCCCCCCCTAGCGTAGCGACCCCCCAAACTCGAGCTGCGACCTCCCCCTCCAGTATAGCGACCCCTTTACCATCCACTACGACCCTCCTCACAAGACTTGCGACCTTCCTCCCTTCCATAGCGACCTCCCCCCTTCACATAGCGACCTCCCTACATACAGTACTGACCTCCCCTCCTACACATAGCAACCCCCTTTTTTCCCACAGCAACTCAACTCCCTCCCGCACTAGCTCGGCAAGCCAGGTAAGTTACTCTACCCTTACCACTTACATTTTGCACTTATATTTCCTATAAACAATAAAAATAACAAAAATCCTAACTAATTGCACTAGTGTCAAAAAAATCCAGCCTTGCAAATTAAAATTAAAGTACAAAAAATCTAGTTCAGTATACCCTAACTCGCCTAAACAAGTGATTGAGTACAGCATAGATATGGAGCAGTGGGGCAGCAGACGTATCCTTATGTATGGAGACGCCATGGAAATTGAAGCATCCGGTGAGAAGTTCAAGAGATCCCCAAGTATTGCCTCCACAACAAGCCAAGGGGAGTGTCCCCCTACAGCAAGAAAAAAAAGAGCTCAATTGATGAAGGTATGGTGCACACACTTGACCTTATTGTCCCCTCCTTCAAATTTTGGTTGGGATTTCAAGTAATGGAGGATATGGCCAAGGAGGTGGGACTTGAGCCGCTAATCAATGATGAGTCTATACCCGACATTATAACAATAGGAGTCCAAGAAATAGAGGCCAAAGAAATCACCCTAGCAACTCCGGTATTCCCACGAATTCCTCAAACCATCTACCCTTGCGCAAGGAAGGAGGCGGTTGGGCAACACTACAACATAAACCAGATACCATTCGACATCCCGGTAAGTGAAACTACCGGACTTGCCCTTGATTTTCACGTGTCCATCCACTTTGAGGTAGGCAATCTTGTCGTCATGCATGATGATGTCAAAGCCTTGGTGATTAATAAGCTAAAATTCATGGAAATCGAAGTAGGTAATGAGATTATTGACCCTATTTCCATCCTTTGCATGAGTGTGAAAAATGCCGGGAAGAAGGGGGTGTGGGCGGGTGCAATTAAATTGCACCTTCTTAAACCCGAGGTTGATGGTATAGGCCTCTTCAAAGGTCTTAGACCTTTCATCCTCAAGTTAGACAAACAATATGTGATAGGAAAAGTATGTAAGAGTTATCATGCCATTGCAAGGAACTACAATCTTTCCACAAAAATCAAAAGTGAATCTCTTAAGGGCATTTCAGCCAACTTTCTCTTTGTGGACATTCTTCGCAATAATTTTAACCGTGGGCTTGAGTTTGAAATAACGAGTGTGCAGAAAGGAAAATAAGAGAGTCATGTATTTGTCATTGTACCAACTCCACAACAAGTGGCAAAGATTAAGCTACATCAAGTCGCTACCAACCACAAAATGCTCCAATCAACAGGCAATGCCGGAGAATCCTCAAGTGGCAACACACGGGAGAGTAAGGCAAAGAAGGATGCCATCACTCTAACTCTAACTCAATTGCCTATTCGTATGAATGTTGAAGAAACTAATGCTCAAATTCACAATGTTATGGGAATGAGTAACATAAACCACATTTGGTACCATCGTGACAATGGACATAGGCACAATGGAAGTGCTAATGTCCATTGTGCTAATGCTATAATTTACAGGAAGTTTGTGGGCAAGGTCATCAAGCTAGGAGGTCACTACGTGGACTTCGCTCCACATTGGAGAAGCTTTGATGGAATTGAGTCTCCTACCAAGGAGCAAGTAGAGGAATTTGGCTTCTCGGACGTTAACAAAGCCATTGTTAACACCGTAGAGGCCTTCAAGATGGAAGACATCTAAGAGCATCACGAAGAAAGACATCATTGCCATAGTGGAGACCGCGGTGGAAGAAAGCAACAAGAAAATACGATTGGAAACACAAGCATACGCGGACAAGAAGAGTGATAATTGAAGACTCAAATGCTTAATATTCAACACACGATGAGTGCAACTCTTGCAACATTGCAAGCACTAACCGAAGCCATGAACACACCAAGAATTGAAGATGGACTGCCAAAAATGTGAAGAGTGAAGACCGCAAGGAAAAAGGTATTACATACATACCAATATATGCTCTATGCAAGGTATACATGCTTTGTAATAGCAATATCTCTACACAATGCGTATTAAATTACATAGTAGTATACAAGGTAGCACTCCTAGTAATCTATATAGTATTATCCACAGTACATATAGAGATATACACAATAGAATACATGGTAGAATACATAATAGTATACATAGACATATACCCCACAGAATATACGATATACAATCTACATATGGTATACCCATACTGTATTGAAACAAATAATAAATACAAATACTATACCAAATATTGTGTATACAATACATATACAAGTACAAATACATATATATATATATATATATATATATACTGTACTAGACAAAAAACTGACCTCTATACAAATACGAATACAAGTATAAACACTAGTATAAATACTGAAATACATACTAATACAAACATAAAAACAAACACTAGTATAAATACCAACATATATACTAACAGAACTACATATAAAAACGACTTAAATATCCCTTCAAATACCAACATAAACCCATATACAAATATTCTTACACATAATGACACATACATACATGGCCAAACACAACCACAAAAATATTCAAACAAACATACACACACCTATAGATCACTAATAAAACAAAAATAACTACGCAAATAAACACATGGACACATAAAAAGCTAATGACAAATACAATTAGACCTACTATAAAAATGAATAACAAAAAATTCATTACCCACATACAAAATACAAACACCCACCTACCCCCAAACAAACAAGAATTTAATAACATAACAAAGCCTCAAAAAATTATACAAAAAACAAAAACTTTAAAATACAGCACTAAACATACATATCACAAACTTTTACTACTTCTAGGAGGAGACATAGAAACCAACCCGGGACCCATGCCTAACATACTACAAAGACACCCTACATCACATAAGAAAAATGCCAAAATATACTTCATACCTAATACCATAAAAAGACAACCAGAATATAGACACATTGCAGAATCCTTCGCACCTTTCTTAAAAAACACACATACATTACACCACACACATAACACTACAAACCCAAACATAGCCAAGTACATACAACAAAAAAATACACATCCACCACCCCACATTCTATATGCCCTAGTAGTCACTACTCATCCAAACATAGATGAATGTAACCATCTTCTAAATCCACAAAATTTGAACACAATTACATGGACCAATACACTTCTATAAACTTTATTAAACTTACAAAATCCACTAGAACGACACATTCACACTCCGCACCCTTATATAAAGTTTCTTGAAGACAACCAAAAAATTATAAACCATGAAAACTCAATAAATAAAGAACTATATGACTTTTTACATGGTCAAAACATACCTCCTTCGAATGAAACAATAAAACTAAAATTCCCTTACCTCCCTAACAATCTCATCAATGAAACACTAAAATGTTTAGACCCTAAACCAAAATACACCCACCCACCTCCACCACTTCCCTACATCCCTCCACAAAATCAAAATATTATATCAAATCAAGAAATTTCGTACACAATCACATGGAATGCCTCCTCTCTAAACACTGTCATTCCTAGCTTACAAACTTTATTCACGCACACAGACACACCACCAGCCCTCATAGTTCTACAAGAAACAAAATTATCAGCCACAAAGTCTACAAAATATATACAAAATATATTTCAAGACTATAAACTCATCTTTAACAAGACACATGCACTTACAAGATGCATTCAACAACGGAGACCATACGCACCGGGCCGCGGTGGCCTCCTTACACTAATACACAAAAAATATGCCTTCCCGAGCAATATCAACAAAATTCCTACCCCAATGCTGTCGTACCACAAATTTTCTCGTTTTTTTTTGTTAGATACATATAGGTATTAAAATTAGGTAAGATAGTTAGGCTAGAAGGTTATTCCCAATCGGGATTAATCTTTAAGTAAGATTAGAATAGGAGGAATACGGGGCTTTTATAAAAGCCTTAATAGTAGCAAGGAAGGACCTAGAGCTATGACTTAGACTCTAGCCTAAAAACAGTCCCTCGGGCCCCAAACCCGCAAGAAGACCAATAGGCAAGGAATGCCATCATCCGGGCCAACCCGCACAAACCTGAATCTGGCTCGAAAGAAGGAAGGAAACCGAATCTGGCCCGGAAGAAGGAAGGAAACCGAATCTAGCCTGGAAGAAGGAAGGAAACCGAATCTGGCCCGGAAGAGGGAAGGAGACCGAATCTGGCCCGGAAGGTGAGAAGAAGCGGGACGAGAAGGGACCGGGAAGGTTCCCACGGTGTGGACCACCGGGCATAAAGGTCAGCTCGACGAAGATGATCATCACAACAGCCGGCAAGGGAGATCCAGCGAGTGGGTGAGCACAGCGAGCGAGTGGGTGAGCACAAGCGAGCTCCGGGCCAACAGACACGAAGAGGGACGAAGGGCATCCAGCATACTCGGAGAGGTAGATCCGGGCCAACTTGTGCACTCCAGCTCGTGGTGAGTATCTCCGGGCCAGCTTGTGCACTCCAGCTCGTAGTGGCATCTGGGCCAGCTTGTGCATCCCAGTTCAAGAGAGCTCCACGCCACTTGTGCATTCCAGTTCGAGGGAGCCCCAGGCCACTTGTGCACTCCAGCTCGTGGTGAGTATCTCCGGGCCAACTTGTGCACTCCAGCTCGTGGTGGAGCATCCGGGCCAGCTTGTGCACTCTAGTTCGTGGTGGCTCCAGGCCACTTGTGCACTTAGTTCGTGAGAAGCTCCAGGCCAGCCTTGTGCACATCAGCTCGTGTTGGAAGATCTGGGCCAGCTTTGTGCACACCAACTCAAGAGAAGCTCCAGGCCAGCCTTGTGCACATCAGCACGTGTTGGAAGATCCGGGCCAGCTTTGTGCACTCCAGCTCAAGAGAGCATCCGGGCCAGCTTGTGTACTCCCGCTCAAGAGAAGATCCGGGCCAGCCTTGTGCACATCAGCTCGTGTTGGTAGATCCGGGCCAGCCGTGTGCACTCCAGCTCAAGAGAGCATCCGGGCCAGCTTGTGCACTCCAGCTCGTGGTGGCTCCAGCAGCTTGTGCACTCTAGCTCGTGGGGGCTCCGGGCCAGCTTAAAGGAGAGCATCAGGCGAGGATCAAAGCCCCCCGAATCAAATGGCCTCCAACTTGGTGCCATCAAGGAAGAAGGACATTACCCCAGTTATACCCAAAGATATTCTTGAGCTCACCGAGCTCAAAGAGGATCTCCTTCGCATGGGATGTCTTTCTCTAATGGAGTTCTGTTGGAGTTTTTGGGTGAAACCAACCGTACAGGAGATGAGGCAAGATCCTTTACCCGAGCCCAATGGAGATAGCATCCGGGCTTGTTCGGATAGATGGACCATGGGAAGGTGGCAAGAGGTGTACGGCTTTCCACGACAAGGGGCGGGATGGACAAGTACGAAGAAGGAGGAGTATGCCAAGGGGAGGTTCGGCAACAAGGACGCCAAGAATGGTTACGCGGTACAAGATTGCGCGGATCCTCGCGCCAGAAGGATCTTCGCATTCCTCGTACCAATCTTACACCCCGAGAAACCTATCCGAGTGACGGTTACTCTCGCGAACACCGTGTATGGCTCCTACCTTGGCGAGAGAGTGGTGAATTAGGGCCATCATCGTGAAGGATGTGGTGATTCGTTTGATCATGAACATTCACAATGTCAAGCGTGCACCCCTCTGCCCATTTCTGATCCACCTATATCACCATTTCAAGGAGACAACTCTGGAGGAGGACATGGCGTACGGAACGCAATTGATGATGAAGAAGTTTGAAGGGACAGAATCAGAACCCGAACCGGGGTCTGAAGGAGCGAGTAGCTCATCACAGTCAGGAGAGGAGATTGTACCACCTCCCAAGCGCCAGAGACAGCGACAAGGAGGAGCCCCCTCCACTCACACCCGTGCAGCCATACGCGCCGCAGCCACCGGACCGGCACAACTTGGAGGTAAGTCTTACCCGGCCTCCGAGCTACTCGAGGCTATTCGCGTATATGTGGAAGACTCGGATAGGACCTTGGGACAAGCGAGCAGCTTGGTGGGTAACCCTCCACGTGAAGGGTTGATTGTTGCGATCAAGGAGAAGGTCGGAGGAGCTGGCGATCTTCGCCTCATGGAGCAGAAGGTTAACCGACTAACGCTCGAGGTGACAAAGGTAAGGAGTCAAGCGTTGGAGGCAGAAAGAAGTTGCAAGGCGGCTCTTCTCCAAGCCAATGCCTCGGCGTCAACGTTACAGCAAGTAGACGAAGCATTACGTTTCCCCGCAGATGTGGTACTTAAAGCCAAGATGTTCGATGCTCGATTGGAGAGGGATGACCACATTTCCAGCAAGCGGGTGATTGCCTTCGTGATGGAGCAAACCGTGAAGGTTGAGGCGGCTTATGCCAACATGCGGTTATTGGTGAGTAATCTCACTCACATTCTACCCAAGTTTGTGGAAGACTCCGACAGTTCTGGCAAGGATGAAGACTCGGGTTCGGAGACCAATCCGGAGGAGTGTCACCTCGGCGATCACGGCCCACGGAAGAAGAAAGAAGTGGTGGACCTTGATAGCCTGGATCTGCCCCCCTCCACTCGTGAGCTCGAGGGTCCTGGCAGGACCATTCCCTTTGGAGGTCCCCGCACCGATGCAGAGCGGTTGGAAGGAACGCCCGGGGGTTGCGATGGAGCCACCCCTTCCCGTACACCCTCGCCAGCTGCCACTCGGTGATTCCTCGCGCACTACGCCGATGGTGGCCCCTTTGCAGAGCGGGCTTCACATTGGAAAGACCGCAAGTGAGAGTTCCTCTTACTTGTACACTCCAGGACAAATATCCGGCCAGAATATCATCATGGGCACCTCGAGTCAGGCATCGGCCCCTCCGACACGATCCGGGCCACATCCGGGCATGACTACCGTGTCAATCACCCCGGATGGCCCGGATTACTCCTTGTCTTCGAGGGAAATCTCGTTGAGGACGACGCTTGGCCAACCCACGCCTTCCACCGATGTGTTTGCGCCATTGGTGGCACTTGCAGCAGCCGCGCCCACCCCGATTTCAAGCCGAAGTTCCAAGAAGCGCAAAAGGAGGGAGGAGCGGAAGAGACTCGAGGATCTGGCCCGGAAGTAGGCCAAGATCTTGGTTTGTAGGTCACTATTCAGTCCGGGATTTGGCCCTCGGTTGACTTTGGGTTTGACTTGGTTTTGCCTTGGGTTTTGTGTAATAAGTGACCTCTGACGGTGCACGTCGTGTGTAGTGGCAGCACCGCCGCCAAGAGTAGTTATTGTCGCCGTTTTTAGTTAGAAGGTATCGTTTGAGTTTGGACTCTTGTGTGAGTCCTTCGCAGTATAAGAGAGGAGTCTCGTGGCCTCTTTCTTCACTGCTTGATGTGTGTACTTGCTTTCAGTTCAATTCTAAACCTACGCTCTCAGAAAACCTTCGACGGTTGGAGAGCTCGGATTCTATATGACTGTGAGTACCATCTCAAGTAGTCCACTCCTCAAGTCCATACTAACCGTCGAGTCATTGTTTCCTTGTTCCCTCAAATAGATTAGTCGTGGTGGAGGGGAATAACATGTGAGATGGTTAGATGGTTAGTTGGGCATGACTCTAACTCTAACCCCTTGTGATTGTTTCCTTGTTCCCTCAAGTAGATTAGTCGTGGTGGAGGGGAATAACAGGTGAGATTAGAAGTGGTTAGGGGAGGACAAGGGGGGAGTGACGGGTGTGGAAGGAGTCTTGATATGTCTTGTGTGACCGGTCGGCGGCAGTATGTCATCGATTGTGAAGGTGTACTCTAGATCCCAGACGCATCAACCTTTGGTCGGATAGGTTGATCCATAGGAGCACTACACACCATCAACCCTTTGTGTTGAGGACGGAGTAGACTGGTTTGACCTAAGGGCAGTAAGTCCAGACCGACTCTAACAGCTCGGATTATCTTGAGAGAAGAAAGGAGATTCAACTAACCCCTTTGCGAGGTGACCATCAGAGTAATAGGAGGAGGACTTTGTTCCCTGAAGAAAAGGAGTGGGAATCGGGTACCCGGGGCTAATAGCTAGGCAATCCCACGACGTACTATTCCTTTAGTTGATTCTGAGGTGAAGGAAGGACTAACAACTCGAAGGGTGGGTACACCACGTATGTGCCACAAGAGTAAGTGTTAATCCTTAAGGCCCAAGCCTTATCCCCTCTTACGGGGGGAACCCAGTGACACCACAACCATCCCAAGTTAGTGAGTAGGAGTGATTGGAGAAACCGTGAGGAAGAAGTAACGTTTACTAAAACTTGTTTGAGTCCGTGAACCGTCGTTCATGGTGGTAAAACACTCTCCGGATACGCAAGTATCCGGATGTCTATAATGTATATAGATGTAAAGGTCATGTAGGATCCGGGCTATGTGGAATCCGGGCCATGTACGATCCGGGCCATGTGGAATCCGGGCCATGTAAAGTACCTAGGGTTGGGCGGTTTGTGTAATTAACGCTCACCCCTTGTAATCTAAACCTTTCTCTCCTTTCTTTTGATGTATATATTGTATAGTTGACATTGTACAGATCATGGTTTGTTGTTAATCGTTGTATTTCTCGGTGACTCTCTGTGGGAACGATTTCCTTAAGGGTATCTTTGTGTTAAGATGTGAATACTTGCCAACGCGTACTACGACAGAAAGTGGCGCCGCTGCCGGGGAGTCATTTCGCTGAACTCAAAGACTAATAGCATGTCTTGTTGTATATTCTTTCTGAAACTAACTTTGTGATCCTTGGATACTTAGCAGCTACGAGGCAAAGAGAGAGAACGAGGGAGATAGTGAAGGAGCATCAACCGTCCATCACGATAGCTGCCAAGTTCGCTCGAGAGCTGCCCGGGCGGCGGTATCTTTAAGGGGAGCGGCTCAAGTACCTTACCCTGAACCGGAGGACAACGGAGGCGAGGAACTCCATTCTTGGAATGGAAACACCGGTGGAAGGTATAACATCCGGTGGGCCTGTCCGACCCCAAGTAACTGAAGTCTGTCTAGATCTTGCGAAAGTAGCTGTACTCGCGTTGTGTCCGTGCCGCGTTCAATACGCACCTGTACCTTGCCCAAGCCGTGTCCGCGCACAGATCCAAGGAGAGATTTGAGCACTCTCTAAGCAAGGCAGCTAGTCCATTAGTGTAGCTAGTAGTTGTGACTAGTAATCCTAGATCAAAAGATAGACGTAGTGAGTGCCTAGGCAGTACCATGAACCTTCATGAGTCAAGAAGAATCTAGCGAAATAGGAGTACGTCGATCCCAACGTAGAAATAGAGGTACGAGACAAGGAAGCCAGCCCTTCCTTGCCGAACCTAGTCATAGGAACACCCCAACCCGTAGGCCAAGTAGAGGAGTAAGGGTCGTAAGTCCTCTAGTAGACATCCTGGAAGTACACACCTATGTAGGGAGTGACATGCCACCTCTCACTCCGTCTTTTGAGCCCTTCCTAGAAAACTTTGAAGTAAACCCACAGGACAGACCACAACCTTTGAATTCGAAGACCAGGAGGTCCAAGAAGACGAAGCACCCGTCACCATGGCCCGACCCGCGACTCGCTTGAGGTATAGCTCATTCAAGGGTAATGGAGAGGCGGACGTTGATGAATGGTTCGGGGAGTTCGAGACGATTTCCATGGCCAACCAAGAGGATGATCCTTCGCGACTTCGGGTCTTTCCGGGGTTGTTGAAAGGCGAAGCTCTCAATTGGTACCATGGGTTGGCAGACGAGGTGAAGGCGGATTGGGAGGAACTCAAGGACCACTTCTTCCAAGATTTTCGTGAATCGGGAGGAGAATCACGTGCTCTAAGTTGGTTGAACAAGATCACCATGAAGGATAAAGAGTTGGTTCGCAGGTACAGCCAGAGAGTGAAGAGCCTCATCAAGAAGTGTGCCACGGAAGGAAGCCCGAGATTGCAGAAGGAGTGGTTTGTCGGAGGCCTTCCCTCGGCCATGGGGTTTGCGGTAAGGATGGCCAAACCAACGACCCTTGCAGAAGCCATAGAAGCGGCCCAAGATTATGAGGACTCCTTTCACTCGATGAGGAAGACCCGTGATAAGTACGCGATCACCGACAAGAAGAAGAAGAAGTCGAAGCGCGACTCCTCCAGTTCGGAGGATAGCTCCTCCAGCTCGTCCTCAAGAGAAGAATCCTCGAGTGATATCCCCGCAAAAACGACGCACCACAAGGAGATGTCTCGAGCCGACGAGAGGACTGCACGGCGATTGAAGGAGGTCAAAGTAGAAGCCCAAGAATCGAAGGAAGTACTGAAGAGCCTCCGAGACACCATGGAGGCGATCAAGGTCAATTTAGCGGCCAACCCGGTACCACGAAGGTCTCTACCCACGGTGAGAACCACTGTGTGGTGTACCAAGTGCGGAGAGGCCGGACATGCCAACCGGGAGTGCCCAAAATTTGGACCGAGGAGGGTGCACCTTGTCAATACCGACGGAACGACGAGCTTTTGGACTGAAGAAGAGGAGGAGGTATTGGAAGAGGAAGCCCCGGTCTACCAAGTACTTCCCTCGTACGGGCGAGGACGAGGCGTCGTTCCAACCTATCGAGCCACCAAGGTGCAGCGCCATTTGCCCCGGCCCCAACATTGTATCCCCCATACTCCGTTCCAGCAGGTATGCCGGTGTGTAACAATTGTGGTTCTCCATATCATTTTGCCAATGTTTGTGACCAGCCGAAGAGAGGAGGACAAGGGGCACCGTTGGAGCTACCTTGCCAGAACTGCCAACAGTACGGTCACGACGCACCCCACTGTCCACAACCGCCGGTACATACAAGCAGGTGGAGACCCCTCCGAGGAGCCATACGGCCCTGAACTACGGCAATACCCAAAGGGTGGAGAACCCTCCGAAATGACGGGAGGAGGTGGAACCGCCAGGCGTGAAGGAGGAGGTAGTGCAGTTCCACCCGAACCAATCGTCACAATTGTAGGAGTAGAGCGTCCCGACCTTTAGCAAGGCCGGTTGGTAGTAGTAGTAGTACATCTAGTTCGGACAGTGATCACGGGACCTCCGATCCCGAACCTTTAGGAGCCGAGCCAATAGTGCGAGAAGAACATCTAGAGACTGGCCCGGATCCTCTCCGATCTGGCCCGGATCCACCCCGGACCACCCCGGATGAAAGCTATCCCAGAGCTAACCAGAGCCCTATAGGAGACCCTTTAGCCGAAGCCGAGAAGGGGGTGAGTACCACCTGCCCCGACATTAGTGCGGAGGTAAGGAGACAGCTAGTAGAACCTAGAAGGCAGGAAACGAGAACAGGTCGCCAAGTTAGATTTGCGCCTGGTCTCACCATAGGGAAGGAGCCAACTCTCAGAGTAGACGAATATGACATCCTTCAGGACATTAGGGGATCACAAGCTAACGTGACTATAGGACTGCTCCTGCGGGACAACCCCAATTACCAAAAGATAGTCAAGGAAGCTTGTACTCACTCTAGGCAGCGTAGGATCCGACTTCCCACTGTAGCTGTGAACTTCTCTACAGTGGAAGACTACGGCGCCCGTGAAATAGTGGTGGAGATAGATGGGTGCTTAATCCGTAATGTACCCGTTGATGGAGGATCGGAAGTCAACCTCATGACAGAAAAGACCGCCAATGACCTAGGGTATACAGCCTTTGACCCTACTAATCAGGTCTTGAGGATGGCCGACCAATCACGTGTCTTACCTCTAGGACGGTTATCAGGTATCCCTACCAAGATAGGTCCGATCACCTACCCCCTCAACTATGTCATACTCAAAGTCAAAATGGGTAAGCCTTTCCCATTACTGCTCGGACGCCCTTGGTTATATCTAGCAGATGTGCGGGTGAATTGAGGAAGGAAGGAGTTCACATTTGGCAAGCCACCTACCTCCATCCCATGGAAGCACGAAGAGGCCATGGGAGAGACGAGTGACAATGAAGGCTACACCTCCAATTGGTCAGACCAAGAAGGAGATGACTCCACCTCTTCGTACCTTGTGGAGAACTTTCGGGACCAAGTCGAAACGGACTACGGCTTTCTGGAAGCGGTCCCGGAACAAGGCGTGGTAGAAGAGGTGGACGAAGAGGACCATGGCCCGGATGTTTACCCCTGGCCATAGGAAGATCGCTCCTTAGGAGAGTCTTCGATGATTCTTACGCAAGAGTGGCTGAGGAAACAATTGGAGGACGAGACCCTTCCGATACAAGAAGGGGAGCACATTCAGACACCCCCACAGTGGAGCGACCCGTGCTTGCTCGGATTGGAAGGAGCGGATCGCACCAAACCCGTCGTGTCTCCTGAAGATTACGACACCATCGAAGTCCTTCCAGGCAAGTCTTTCAACCTCGGAAAGAACTTGACGAAGAAAGATAGGAGGTTGTACACCGAACTCTTGCAAGAGTTTGCAGATGTGTTTGCTTGGGAGACTTCAGATCTGACCGGTATACCCGCACGGCTAGGAGAGCATCGAATCGATCTTGTAGAGGGAGCCGCACCGGTTAGACAACGCCAATACCGCCTAAACCCTAAGTATGCACTTATGGTGAAGGAGGAATTGGATAAACTGTTGGAGGCCGGATTCATCTACCCGGTCAACAACTCGGAGTGGGTGTCACCCATAGTGATCGTACCCAAGAAAGTAGGGCAAGATGGGAAGGTAAAAATCCGTGTGTGCCAGGACTTTCGTAAGTTAAACACGGCCACCAAGAAAGACTACTTCCCCCTACCTTTCATTGACATGGTATTAGATCACGTAGCAGGGAATGAGTGCTTTAGCTTCATGGATGGGTTCTCTGGGTACAATCAGGTATCCATTAGACAGAGCGACCAACTGAAGACGACATTCACCACCGAATGGGGCACCTACGCGTTCAATCGAATGCCCTTCGGGCTATGTAACGCACCTGGCACTTTTCAGCGCCTGATGATGGACATATTCCAGGACTTCCTCAAGCATTTCCTAGAAGTGTTCATTGATGATTTTGCGGTGTTCAGCCCACAGACGGACCATTTGGAGTACTTACGGAAGACGTTCCAGAGGTGTAGAGAGACAAACCTGAAACTACATCCGGGTAAGTGTTTCTTTGCAATGCTCTCCGGCGTACTTCTTGGACATGTGGTCAGCAAAGATGGGCTGCATGTTGACATTGACAAGGTGAAGGCGATACTTCAGCTACTTGCGCCGGTCAACGTACGAGAAATAAGAGGGTTCCTAGGATGTGTAGGTTACTACAAGCGTTGCATCAATAAGTACGCTCAGCTGGCCGCACCCCTCACGGAACTACTCAAGAAAGATAAAGAGTTCGTGTGGACAGAACAAAGACAAGCGGCCTTTGAAGAACTCAAGGTACTTCGTGTCGTTCTCGTAGTACGTGTTGGCAACTATTCACATCTTAACACAAAGATACCCTTAAGGTAATCGTTCCCACAGAGAATCACCGAGAACTACAACGACTAACAACTCATCTATATGTACACCAGGTTACCTATATCACAATAATTACATCAAAAGAAGGAAAAGGGTTAGATTACAACGCCGAAGCGTTTATCTACAGCCACCATACCGCTCTCCGTACGAGTGCTTCCCTTCGGGTAGGGACCTTCGGGTAGGGACCTACCTCGTCGGAAGGTAGGGACCTTCGGGTAAGGGCCTACCTCGTCGGAAGGTAGGGACCTTCGGGTAGGGGCCTACCTCGTCGGAAGGTAGGGACCTTTGGGTACGGACTTACCTCGTTGGAAGGTAGGGACCTTCGGGTAAGGACCTACCTCGACTTAGTCCCGGTTAAGGGAAGGGGGGGTATCTTTACAGCTATATAGACTATAGACATCCGGGGTACACGAGTACCCGGATACAGATTATATCACCACGGATGGTAGTCCGTGGGCTCGCAGAGATTTTAGTGTTCGACACAAGTAATAGCTACTCTACCTCCCATTCTCTCCTTCTAACTCTACTCACTCACTTGGATGGTTATGGTGTTACTGAGATCCACCGAAGGGGTGTTAGACCCGTGTTTCCGAGGCTGCGAGCGGCATAATGTAAGTGAGCAAGGGGCCTACCCGCCCACTATTCGTCCTCCTCCCAGTCTCCCTCCACCTCCGATGTAGCTGGAAGTGGGATGTTTCAGGGAATGACATGAGTCTTCACAACCGACACCAACCGGTACGCCGGAAGGTCACTCAAGACTCACTTATGACCCTCATACATCCGTCACTCCCCCCCTCGTCCTTCCCTAGACACGTACAATCTTACCTGTTATTCCCATCCACCCAACTAATCTACTTGATGGAACAAGGAAACGACTGTAACGGTTAGAGTTGGAGTCACGCCCCTACTAGTTATCTTCTCACCTCACCTGTTATTCCCACCCACCCGGACTAATCTACTTTGATGGAACAAGGAAACAGTGATTAGATAGTTAGTATAGACTCGAGGAGTGGACTACTTGAAATGGCACTCACAGTCATGTATGCAATCCGAGCTCTCCAACCATCGAAGGTCTTCTCAGAGCGTAGGTTTAGAATTCAACTGAAAGCAAATACACACATCAAGCAGTGAAGAGAGGTGCCAAGAGACTCCTCACTTATACTGCTAAGAACACACACAAACGCCAAAAGCATAAGATGCCTTCTAACTAAAAACGACGGCATTAATTACCCTTGGCGGCCACCGTCCTACCTACTCAACGTACCAAGTCAAAAGGCATCTAAACACAAATTCCAAGGCAAACCAAGTCAAATCCAAGTTCAAATCGGGGCCTAATCCGCTAATGAATAGTCACCTACGGAACAAGATTCCAGGCCTACTTCCGAACCAACTCCTCAAGTCTTCTCTTCTCTGGCTCGGAACCCGCTCAGCTTGCACCTCTCGTCTCGCACCTCCGCTCAGCTGGCTTCGTTCTCTTGTCTCGAAATTTCTGTCTCGTGTTCCGGTCTCGTGTCTCGGTCTTGCGTCTCGCGTCTCAGATTCGCGTCTCGGACTTCTGTCTTGGGCTTCCGTATCGCGTCTCCGTCTTGCGTCTCGCGCCTCTGTCTTGCGTCTCGCGTCTCGGGTTCGTGTCTCGGTCTCACGTCTAGGTCTTGGGTTCGCGTCTCGGGTTCGCGTCTCGGACTCGGGTTCGCGTCTCAGGTTCGCGTCTCGGACTTCTGTCTCGGGCTTCCGTATCGTGTCTCCGTCATGCGTCTCGCGCCTCTGTCTTGCGTCTCGCATCTCGGGTTCGCATCTCGATCTCATGTCTTGGTCTCGTGTTTGCGTCTCGGGTTCGCGTCTCGGACTTCTGTCTCGGGTTCGCATCTCGGGTTCGCGTCTCGGACTCGGGTTCGCGTCTCGGTCTCACGTCTCGGTCTCGGGTTTGCGTCTCGGACTCGCGTCTTGGTCTCGGGTTCGCGTCTCGGACTCGGGTTCGCGTCTCGGGTTCGCGTCTCGGACTTCTGTCTCGGGTTCGCATCTCAAACTTCTGTATCGCGTCTCTGTCTTGCGTCTCGCGTCTCGGGTTCGCGTCTCGGTCTCACGTCTTGGTCTCGGGTTCGCGTCTTGGGTTCGCGTCTCAGACTTCTGTCTCGGGCTTCCATATCGCGTCTCTGTCTTGCGTCTCGCGTCTCGGGTTCGCGTCTCGGGCTCGCGTCTCAGGTTCGCGTCTCGGGTTCGCGTCTCGGATTCGCGTCTCGGACTTCTGTCTTGGGCTTCCGTATCGCGTCTCTGTCTTGCGTCTCGCGCCTCTAAACGTCCCCTCTTTCCTCCGTAGTCTTCCGGCTCGCAGGTTCCTTCTCTGGACTTTACTCATGGTCCCTCCTCGAAGATGCTCGCCTACTACCTGATTCGTTGACTTGTACCCATGGGCTTGGCCCTTAAACTCGAGTCCTTAGGCTTGGATCCTTGAGCTTGGGCTCGGGTCGGTATGGGTTGGGTTAAGGTGCAGGCTCGGGTCAGTATTTATCCCCCTTAACATTTTGTAAGCACTCTCTATTTTCCTTATCCTAATACTATCTAAGGATTAACACTTAGATTCGCCCTAACCTTTCCACCTACTATTTTCTGTATTTTAACCTCTTCTATATAACTAACTTAATTTTTTTTTTAAATTCATGGTACGATAGTCGTCCGCACTTATCCTATCCCCATCCCAATGGGATAAGGATTTTCACGTTACTCTTGATGCATCTGGATGGTGCCTAGGAGCAATCTTGTGGCAGGAAGGCCCAAGTGGCGGAGAGAAGCCCATCTACTACGCTAGCCGTCAGATGAGCGCAGCAGAGAGGAACTACACCGCCATCGAGCGGGAAGCGTTGGCAGTGGTGTACGCCTGTAAGAAGTTCCGCCATTACCTTCTTGGGTACAAGATTGTCTTCCACACCGACCATGACTCACTGAAGTACCTTGTGAACAAGCCTGACCTTTCAGGGAGGATTGCTCGCTGGAGGGGATTGCTATTTTGCGTGCCCAAATTTGCGAGCCGCGAGCCGCGAGCCTAGGATTGCGAGCCTAGAAATAAAAAAATTGTGTATTTTTTACAAAAGTAAAAGTTAAAGAGAAGCATAAAGTTAGGAAAAATATAATTTTTTAAAAAAAAGTTAGAAAAAAAATGAAGTTAAAAGTAAAAGTTCAAGAGAAGGGGCCCTATAGCCGTGGAAATTGATGAACCGTTGTCATATATATTAACCTAGTCCTTTGTTATTAGGGCTTTGGGTTATAAATGGAGGTGATCTTGACTGCTAAAATGGTTTAGGCACTCTATGGCCGTGGGCGTCTGAACCTTGATTCAAAATAAACTGGTAAACCTATGGATACACCATAGGTTTATAATCATTATATCACACTCCACATAAATTTTTATTGGAGAGTGATTTAACATAAAGATTTCCTCACGCTCATATTATAGATAGCCTCCGGTAGATGTTTCCCCACACGTTTGTCATAGATAGTCTTGGGCAATAGAATGGACTCTTAAGTAGAATGATGGGCTTCATTATTCAAAGCTACCTTGTATTGAACTCTATAGAGCAATTCTTGAGAGGCTTGACAGTTCAAGTTATGTTGTGGTTTAGAGTCATATTGTGGGACTTAGAAATTGTACTTTAAATTGATGCAGCTAGAAGTAGTGAGTATATAAGGGTGGAGAGAGCAGTAGGTATTCATGAGCGTTATTCCAAAAGTCCTAAGAGTTGCGCAAGTGGATCATAGAATCTTAGAAGTTTTGTTTAATTGATATGGATCTGCTTGATTGATAGAATCATTTTGATTTGCTAGAAATCAAGTAGAGGTGACACAAATGGAGTAGATAAGTTTGAATGTGGACATCACAAAGCTCATTTGTTTGGGAAATAGTGAAAACTCAAAACTCCCTTTTTTACTACACTATGACTTTTAATGCAACTAGATGTGGGTGATAACACTGACATCACCTTCAATGCGGTTGGTAGTTCAGTGAAGGCATACAACTGTGTCCTTTTGATGTACTCTCAAGTATTTGAAACAATGTTCAAGAATAATATGAGGGAAGCAATCACTTTGGAGGTTGATGTGTTGGACATTTCAATTAAAGAACTGAAGTTCTTCATGGTGATCTTGTATATTCCTTGGAGGAATTTACTTTGATGGACCCGTTGAGTTGCTGATTATGCCGCCAGAGTTTCAGAAAGCCGTTGATATGCTGTTTGATGAGCTATTTGTTGCATGCATAAAGTATGAAGCGTGGGCACTGGAGGTCACAGTCATTGCCGAAATGAAAGACCATTTGACGCGAGAAACTGCAATGTGTATTGGCGCCAGAGTACGACAATGACCCAGAACGCAAATGGAATGTGGATTTGCAAGAGCTACATCAAGCATTACGTTCTACACCACTAGTCAAGGTTGATATAGGGAATGGACAGTGGTAGTGGTTTTACACCCGCACTTTTAAGCAAACTCCGAGAAGAGAATATGGATTTGTTTATAAATGCGGGCAATTGAAATGATATCTTTGTCTTTCTGAATTTTAGAGTCTTAAGATTGGTTGTGGATCAATGCTAGGGACGAGAGTGTTGAAGAGGCTGTGAGAGATGTGGTTTAAATTCTTTATAGCTATTGTAATTGTTGGCACTTGAGATTTGGATATAGTCAAACAATAGGATTCAAGATGAAGCAGACATGATAGAAAACTCCGCGCTAAATTTGGACATCTCAGAGCTAATTAGCGTAGGAAGCGAGATTATTTGAAAGCTTCCATTTTGATGAAATTACAAGGTCCTCATCTAATTGGACATTGAAGATAATATAGATGTAACATTTCATATAATCGTAAGATTGGTGAAGGCACACAAGGAAGTTTTCTTGATGTATTTGGTGGTATTTAGAGCAATGGTGAAGCACAAGATGGAGGAAATAATTGCTTCCATGGACGGTCTATAGCTGTTCATTGTGTTGTATGTTCTTGATGGAATATACTTTGATTGGACTAGACAAGTTGCAGAAAACGCCAACGGAGTTTTCAGGAAGATATTGATGACCATTTTCATGAACTCTTTGATGCATGTTTTAAGTATGGAGTGAGGTCGCTGAAGGCCACGATAATCTCTGGCATGGGAATTGGCGTTGATCAATGACCATGACCTTCAATATTAGTGGAAAAGATGACTACAAGCAATACTTTGTCAATCACTAGCACTTGCACCTTTCATTTTGGACAAAAGAAATAGACACAAGCAATGCATTTACGAGCCCTTATTTGAATCAAATTTGAGTAGATAAGGATTTGGAGTTAGCTAAATGGCGTGGTTGATTGATAAGATTTGATAAGATTCAATACAATATCATGCAATATTCTTCACAATCATCATACTTGTAAAAAGGGTGCCGACATCGGCACCCCCTAGGACGCTCTTCCCATATCCTTTGAGAAGAGTCTCCAAGGCAGGACACATTGACACTCATCCAAAAGATCCTTGTTATCTGTAAAAATGAAATCTTTAGAGGGAGTGCCGACATCGGCAATCCATAAGAGGGCCTTTTTTATCTTCAAAAAGGGATCCTCTAAAGGGGATGCCGACATCGGCAACCCCCTAGAACTCATATCCACGCTCTAGAAATTTTTGAGAGAATTCCAAAATGATATTAAAATTTATCATCCAACACTTTAAGAACAAGTTATCCACGGATGAAGTAGTGAATTCCAAGACTTCATCCGTAGATAACTTATTCTTTGAGTGTTGGATGATGAAGTGTGATACCATTCTGGAATTCTCTCAAAATTTTCTAGAGTGTGAATGTAAATTCCAGAGGGTGCCGATATCGGCACTCCCTTTTGGAAGTTCCATTTAAAAGATTGGATAGGCCTTCTTGTAGAGTGCCGATGTCGGCACCCCCTTTAGCAGTTCTCATTTTAAACAAAAGAAGAGTCCTCTAGTGGAGTGCCAATGTCGGCACCCCCTTTGAGGTTCTCTTTTTAACAATAGAAAAGATCTTTTTGAGGGATGTTAAATTTTAATGTCAAAATTCTTTTTGAAGGTTTCTTTTAATAAAAATGTAAGGGCGTCCTAGGGATGCCGATGTCGGCACCTCCTTTAGAGGTCTCAATTTTCCTTTTCAAAGATATAAAAGATCCTCTAGAGGAGTGCCGTTGTTGACACCCCTCTAAAGATTGATTTTTTAAAATGAGAAAGCTCCTTTAGACGAGTGCCGATGTCGGCACTACCTTTGGAGGTTTTTTTTCTAAATATAGGAAGAGCCTTCTAGAAGAATGTCGATATTGGCATCCACTTTGGAGGTTCCATTTTTAAATATAAGAAGGATCCTGTAGAGGAGTGCCGATGTCGGCAATCCCATTGGAGGTTCTCTTTCTTAAAATATGAAGGGCCTTCTAGTGGAGTGCCAATGTCCGTACCTTCCCTACAGATTCTTTTTTAAAAACATAGGAAAGGTGTTTTAGAGGGTGTTAATGTCAGCATTCCATTTCTAGGTTTTTTTTCTAAACATGCGAATGATCCTCTAGTTTGATGCCGATGTCGGCATCCTCTTTAGATGGTTTTTTTTCATATGTAGGATGGATTCTCTTGTAGAGTGCCGATGTTTGCACTTCCTTTGGAGGTTTTTTTTTTTAAATATAGGAGAGATTCTATAGAAGGGTGCCGATGTTGGCACCTCCATAGTGGTTGGAGCGTGCAAGGATTAGCTCGGAAATTATTTTTATGTCCAAAAAATATTCTTGAGAAGACCCTTGCTTATAAGGAACTTGTCATTGTTTTGGTCAAGTTCAAGCAAATGTTCTACCCTAGTATTTGAAATGAAATAACCACTTTTAGATATCTGCGTTGTTTTGAAGTAATGGGCATTTTTATTAAACTGAGAAGCTTTAATAATTGGGCCTTCATCTAGGAGAAGCGTTTCCCAGGACAAGCAATGAACCCAATAATGTTTTCATCTTCAAAATGGCAGAGATAGAACTTGAGATCAGGGTTGATTTAATTAAGACTATGCAACTTGGAGATGACTTAGAGGATGCGCGGATGATGTTTAATCATGTCGAAAGTGTCAAGTCTTGGACCACTATGGCTGCCTAAGTGTACAACTCTATTTATTGTCTCGTGATGACAATTGCAGTTTTTGATATGTACTCTAGAATGTGGTATTTGAGCAAGTGTTTTGGAGATGATGCAATGCGATTTCAAGTAGGCATGACAATTCAAATCCAAATCTTAAAGAATTGATGTCCGACATCAAGATTCAACAACGGGATGCCGACATCAATATTACTTTAGAGTAGAATCGGTTTCGGCATCCCGTTGTTAGTACTACACTATTCATTGCTAGAAGTCACTCTCAAAGGAGTGCCGACATCGGCACTTTCTTTTGGCGGTTGTCATACTTATCTAATTATACTACCTTATGCCGCTACTAGCTATATTTTGTAACCTAAGTTCTTCTATCGGTTCGCCATGCCAAACGTTGTACTAATCATAATTATTCATCAAACGATCTATCGGAAGCTGTTCAAACAGGTCAAGATGTTGTCATATATTTTGACGGAATTGGTGCACATCAAGTGGTTCCAACAGTCAGGCAAAAAATTATCATATGTATGTTGCGGCTATGGATGATATGGTCTGGGTATGCATACGGATTGTTGCCTATTACCAATATCTGAAAGGTGAAAAAACTAGGCAATGATCTTGGGAAGAATTAACTCACTCTTTGCATTGCCTATCGCATCATTCAACGCTCTGGAAATCATGCTGCACTCGCCAATATGCTCGGTGCAGAGGAGTTCTGTACCTGCAATCTTCACTTAGAAGGTGAGGAAATTTTTGTATCTCTAAAAAGAAAAATAGTTTCTTCTCCAGGATTAGAATTTGACTAGCATCACCCCAACAAAATAAGGGCATCACGCTTCATGATGAAGGCTTGTCGTATTGATCCAATGATTGTTGACCTAACAATTGAAGAGCGACCACAACACTCTACTTGCTCTTCTGAAGCAACTGAAGTACTTCCATCGGTGTCACCTGCAATTTATTTCCCGATTCAACACGTCAAAGTTGTGCAAGAGATTGTCTGTGATGAGAAGCAATGGCACATTGGAAGGCTTCCTAAGACATCCAGTAAAACATGTTTATTTCTATAGGCTGATATAAGGAAGTAGTGTGTGGGCAGGATTGTGCAGCACGGAAGAAGTACATCTGCCTCAACATACATGGGACTGATGGACAATTTCAAGTAATTGAGAATGAAAAGAATACAATTCTTCTTTTGCAACAACGACATTCATTGTTGTGTTATGGACACACGACAAAGGTGGATCCAATCTAAGCTACATATTATCCCACACTTCTGACCAGTTGAGATGGGAACAAACTAGAGCATGATGGAGATATTTGCCCTCAAAAACGTTGAGTACCGTCGCTTTGAGCGTAAGGCATTGTCCCCTCAAAACTTATATTGTGTCACTCCAATTCTATATAAAAGGCGGTGAGACTAAAAGGGCCACTTCCACCGTTTGTACTAGTTCTTGTCCATCACTCGTGAGTCTATACTTCGTAAAAATGACGGGATAGAGGGAGACTCAGATTGGAGATTTACACTTCCCTTGCAAGTATATAGTAGTCAAGTTTAATATCTCACTCTTCTAATGTCCCCCTCCAAGACTCTTTCTAATTTTTCCAGTTCCAAAAACTACATTCTGGGGTTGCAAATTGTCCCTAAACTATCCTTCATATCTCCCCACTTTTCTCCCTTATCTTTGGTTCTAACCACTTACTATTTCTCCTCTACCAATAGTTTCATACTTTAAATCATTTGCTCTCCCTTGCACTAGCTTTACCGCCAATACACCTTTTAAATCTCCCAAATTTATCGTGCCCCGGGTCATCATCCACCAAATTGAATCGTCTATCTCCTAATCGTCTACCTCTAAACCACTAATCCTAACTCTAAATCTTTGTTCTACAGTACCCTAAATTCAACCAATATTTTTAGGTGTCCCACTCTCACTGTCCCCTACGCTCCATCTCTAAAACTTTCCAAACTATACTTGCCATCTCCTTAAATCGCACTATTCCCACCCCCTCCGATCCCCAAATTCCTAGAACCACTACCACTCTCCAAATTCTAAAACCTTCCTCCCCCTACTTCGTCCTCTCTCCCTCCCCTCTCTCCCTCTCACTGTCTTTTTATATATTCTAAATCATGCTCCAAAGCTTTATAACCTCAGAAATTCTATCTTCCCTTCATTGTAGAACCCTAGACTCCACGGTTATAAGTCCATTTTAAAATTAAAAAATCAACAATATTGTCATTTTTAGATCCTTCTTGCATACAATTTCTCCACCCTTCCCCACGGTAATAGGCCCATTGATGTAATGCATTTAATCAATGTCATTCTAAAAAAACCTTAAAACTTTTACTTTTTTATGCCCTTTTCAAATTAAGAACTCAATTTTTGCCAACAAGGCTCGCAATCCTAGGCTTGCAGCTCGCGGCTCGCAAAATTACGCACGCAAAATAGCTTGGTCCGCTCGCTGGATACTTCTGCTTCAAGAGTTTAACTACGAAGTGAGAGTAAAGTCGGGCAAGGCCAACCAAAATGCCGACTACCTGTCGCGACAACGAGGGTTGGAGAGCGCCAACGACCTCAAAACAGAATTCCCTGACGAATTCCCGGACCTGACGGCAACATCTGGCCCGGATCATCCCAAATCTGGCCCGGATCCTTCAAAATCTGGCCCGGTTCCTTTCAGATCTGGCCCGGATGACAGCGTGGATCTGAATCCGGACATCCTTGAGGAACGCTCGACCCAACAACACTCTTCCGGGCCAACCACCGAATGGGCGTGGAAGGTTCACGCTGACGGGGAGGGACCGACAGCGGAAGAGGTGTCGATCTTCCAAACGGATCCCGATGAAGAATCCGAGTACAAGGACATCCGAACCTACCTCCTTTATCACACCTACCCGGAAGGGTATAGCAGGGAAGAGAAGGCGGTGTTCCAGCAAAAGGTTGTTCCTTACACCCTCATTGAAGGGATCCTCTTTAAGTATGGAGCCGATGAGAAGTTAAGAAGATGCCTGGAGCTTAAGGGGAGAAGACCTGTCCTCCGTGCCTTATACGATGACCCTATTGGAGGCAAGGTTGTCATAACGGACGGGTTGAGGTAATCGGACGGGACAACCGGACGGGCGGTCCGGACCGCACGGACAGACGGTTCGGACGGATTGCCCGAAGAGCGCCCAGTAATTTTTTGCAAGTAAAATTTTTTTACTGTGATCGCCACGTCACATACGGACGTGTCACGCCACTGTGGCACTAGGGCGGGGACGTCTCCGCCCCTGAATGGTAGGGGTGGAGACGTCACCGCCCCTCCCCGCCCAATTTTGGAATCAGGATCTTTGAGAGGCCATATCTCACTCAAAAATAGTCCAAATTAAGCGTTTGATATGTTTTTTGGCATCTACGGAAAATTTAAATGCCAATTCACACCTCAAACGCTTGATTTGGGCTATTTTTGAGTGAGTTATGCCCATTCAAACATTCTGACTCTAAATTCAGGCGGGGAAGGGGCGGGGACGTTAGGGGCGGGGACGTCTCCGCCCCAAAATGGTAGGGGCGGAGACGTCACCGCCCCTCCCCGCCCAATTTTGGAATCAGGATCTTTGAGAGGCCATATCTCACTCAAAAATAGTCCAAATTAAGCGTGTGATATGTGTTTTGGCATCTACAAAAAATTTAGATGTCAAATCACACCTCAAACGCTTAATTTGGGCTATTTTTGAGTGAGTTGTGCCCATTCAAACATTCTAACTCCAAATTTAGGCGGGGAAGGGGCGGGGACGTTAGGAGCGGGGACGTGAGGGCAAGGACTCAACCCTTTGAAGGTTGTAGAGGAACAAAGTTGGGCAAACTCCATTCTCGCCTTGGCAAAGGCCTTCCTCCTTCCCATGCATTAGAGAAACGATATTTTTAATGTAAATTTAGTTTTCCTTCCAACTTCTAGGGAATGACATGATTGCCGTGATGATTGGGGAATGCAAAGATCTTGTCGGAACCAAATATAGCGACTTTTTGTTCTAAATGATTCTATTGGACTTGAAGTAGGAGAAGAAGAAGAACTACGGTCTTCCAATGGGACCGGCGTGAATGTAGTGTTTGTTCATTCTCTTCACTAAGCATATGGCCACGGGACATAGGCTAGTGTATAAAGAACTTCTTTCCCCTCTCGAGGGTCAACACTTTTCCACACTAAGTGCTTCCCTACACTAATTGCATTAAAGATAACCAACATGTCATCTCCCCCAAGGGCTTTGTGGGTTCCCATACAACGAGGCCGTGGGATCTCCCACCATAATTGGGTGGACTATGGTGGTACTTGAATTAGAATGTTGTATTACGCTACAAACAACAAATTCTTTTTGACATTTTCAAAGAAGGTAATATTCTTTGTATAAGTGAAACCTCATTTATTATTGACGGACAAATATCATTGAGCAATGTGGTTTTAATGTAAAGATGTGTTCTTAAATGACTCATCTTAAGGTCATATTCAAATTTATGAAGCATAATGTCGAATCATCCAATGTGTAACAACCCCTTTGGAACAATCCACGAATTACTCTTCATAACCGTAGGGTCGATGAAATATCTATCTTTAAATTATTGAGGTTATGATTATTTATCGCTTTATTCAATCTTAAAGAAAGATGATGCAAATAAAAGCATTCTCAAAAGGCCACAATGTTCCAAAGTCGAAGTGGTTCTCTCACAACACTTCTTACTAAATGGTGTCAATTTAACTTTAAATTGATTAATCCTTGCAAAGGTTAGATGAAACTCCAAAAGGCTTTGCAACTAAGGGTGACACCTTCAAAAGGTCACATTAAACATGTCTATTGTAAAAGCTATGGACATAGGGGAGAGATACACGACCAAATGTTTTTTAGTATACATATAGATGTACAAAAAATATAAATGTCAATAGAAGCTCTAGTAAAATTTCTAGCAATATAGGACATAACTATTAACTTCTTTCTTGAACTCATGTCTATATACAATAATGATAGAACTTTGTATGGTTTGTATGAAATTCTTTTCCTAAAGAAATATAATTTTGACGTTGTGATGTACTAAACATATGCCGTATTTATAAACTGGGAATGTCAATTTCTTTATGTTCAAATAGAACCTATTACATTTCCTCTAACACGTGCAAACTATTTATATGTTCCTTAACTTTTTTGTTTATCTTTCCATGCCCCTTCTTAACATTGGATTCAATTGTAGAATACTTACATATAAAGCGTATTACCTTCTTCTAAGATTCCAAAAACATAGTATTTTCTTTGTTGTTAAAATACATTTTAACCCAAGTAGAGCACGTTTACATTTTTTGGGGAAGTTGGGAAAAAAGGTAATCTCGAAGGGGCCACTCGCATAAATTGTAGAAACGACGTACGATAAATAAATAGGGGCAAAAATATTCACTTAGGATAAATTTTATAAAGAAAGTACATGAAACATACATTGCTTTAAAAGTGTGAAATATGTTTATAAGTAATATATAAATAGATATAATGTCAAAGAACTATGTAATTGATACATACAAAATATCATGGAAAAAATAGGTTCAAAATTTGAATGGTAGATTATACTGATTTAGGTTCTCACTATTTCTCAATGGATGAAAAGGGGGTATTTATTGTGGGGCACTCATACAACATTTTATTGTTGGGTAACTTGTACATTTCCTCCGTGGTTAGAAGTTTACACAAGCCCTTATATTTAGAGATATATATATTTATCTCTCATTGCATGTTTAAATAACTCATTTGTAAAGTTAAGTTGCGTAATTCCTTTGTAAAGTAAAGTTTAAGGGTTGTTACACAAGGGATATACGGACATTCGATGATTCGACATTATGCTTCATAAATTTGAATATGACCTTAAGATGAGTCATTTAAGAACACATCTTTACATTAAAACCACATTGCTCAATGATATTTGTCCGTCAATAATAAATGAGGTTTCACTTGTACAAAGAATATTACCTTCTTTGAAACTGTCAAAAGAATTTGTTGTTTATAGCGTAATACAACATTCTAATTCAAGTACCACCATAGTCCATCCAATTATGGTGGGAGATCCCACGGCCTCGTTGTATGGGAACCCACAAAGCCCTTGGGGGAGATGACATGTTGGTTATCTTTAATGCAATTAGTGTAGGGAAGCACTTAGTGTGGAAAAGTGTTGACCCTCGAGAGGGGAAAGAAGTTCTTTATACACTAGCCTATGTCCCGTGGCCATATGCTTAGTGAAGAGAATGAACAAACACTACATTCACGCCGGTCCCATTGGAAGACCGTAGTTCTTCTTCTTCTCCTACTTCAAGTCCAATAGAATCATTTAGAACAAAAAGTCGCTATATTTGGTTCCGACAAGATCTTTGCATTCCCCAATCATCACGGCAATCATGTCATTCCCTAGAAGTTGGAAGGAAAACTAAATTTACATTAAAAATATCGTTTCTCTAATGCATGGGAAGGAGGAAGGCCTTTGCCAAGGCGAGAATGGAGTTTGCCCAACTTTGTTCCTCTACAACCTTCAAAGGGTTGAGTCCTTGCCCTCACGTCCCCGCTCCTAACGTCCCCGCCCCTTCCCCGCCTAAATTTGGAGTTAGAATGTTTGAATGGGCACAACTCACTCAAAAATAGCCCAAATTAAGCATTTGAGGTGTGATTTGACATCTAGATTTTTTGTAGATGCCAAAACACATATCACACGCTTAATTTGGACTATTTTTGAGTGAGATATGGCCTCTCAAAGATCCTGATTCCAAAATTGGGCGGGGAGGGGCGGTGACGTCTCCGCCCCTGCCATTTGGGGGCGGGGACATCTCCGCCCCTACCATTTAGGGGCGGGGACATCTCCGCCCCTACCATTTTGGGGCGGAGACGTCCCCGCCCCTAACGTCCCCGCCCCTTCCCCGTCTGAATTTAGAGTCAGAATGTTTGAATGGGCATAACTCACTCAAAAATAGCCCAAATCAAGCGTTTGAGGTGTGAATTGGCATTTAAATTTTCCGTAGATGCCAAAAAACATATCACACGCTTAATTTGGACTATTTTTGAGTGAGATATGGCCTCTCAAAGATCCTGATTCCAAAATTGGGCGGGGAGGGGCGGTGACGTCTCCGCCCCTACCATTTGGGGGCGGGGACGTCTCCGCCCCTACCATTTAGGGGCGGTGACGTCCCCGCCCCTACTTTTTAGGGGCGGACACGTCCTTGCGGCCAATATATTATTTAGTCAACTATTCATTTTTTTAGTTTAAATCCTATGTGGCATCACTTTAGTTCATACGTGGCTGCCACGTCGCTTGTTTTTTATCTAGCAGGTAAATCAATCCTCAGTTGACTTACCCGGACGGGCGAGAGCTCTACCGGACGGGCGAATCAGACGGACGGGCGTACCGGACGTCCGTCCAGTATGACAACCCTGGCTGGAGGATACTTCGCTATGATGAGCATTGTGGAGCGAATCCGAGCGGCGAGGTACTGGTGGCAGCAGCTCCACCGAGATGTGAAGCAATTTGTCCAGGGTTGCGACCCATGCCAAAGGATCGGAAATCCAGCCACCCGGAACCATTGGCCTTTGACCCCCATCATCCCGTTGGCACCATTCGAGAAATGGGAGATAGATTTTATCGGGCCCATCTTTCCGGTGAGCCGGAACAAGAACAAATACATTATCCTGGCAACGGATTACGCCACCAAGTGGATCGAAGCCCGAGCGACCCGGAAAAACGACGCCATCACATCTGCGACCTTCCTCTTCGAACAGATATGTATGAGGTTTGGCCACCCCCTTGAGATTGTCAGTGACAGAGGAACTCACTTCTTGAATGAAGTAGTCCTAGACCTAACCTCCAGGTATCCCATCAAGCATAGGAAGACCACGCCGTATAATCCCAAGGCCAACGGTCTCACCGAACGTGCGAATGGTATAGTAGGAGCGATCCTCAACAAAGTCGTAGCAACGCATAAAACGGACTGGGACGCGGAGCTTTTTTCCACCATATACGCCTACCACACAACAAGGAAGACCACCACCGGAAAAAGCCCCTACTTCCTAGTCCATGGACAAGAGGTATTGCAACACATCGAGACGGACATCGAAACCCATAGGGTCTTGGCATCCAACCACGCCGATCGAAGTACTTCCCTGGAGACTCGGTTTGCCGACTTGGAAGCCTTGGAAGAAACCCGGAGGGACGCATTGCAACGAACGGTAGAGGTCCAAGCTTGGAGGAAGAGGACGTACGACCTGAAGCTGACCAGCAATAAGGGCATTGAAGCAGGGACTCTCGTTCTGCTCTTCGACAGCCGACACCAAGATTTTCCAGGTAAATTACACCGCCAATGGATGGGACCCTTTGAAGTGCATGAGGTATTTTCCAATGGATCCTTACACCTGAAAGATCTACAATGGAACTTCTTGGAGACTAAGACCAACGGTTCGCGTATTAAGTTATACCGCAAAAACGAAGGAACAGAAGAGGAGGAAGACGGGGACTCGTCTGCTCGCGAGGACGCTCCCATGTGAGAAGGGGGTGATGTCGTACCACAAATTTTTCATTTTTTTTGTTAGATACATATAGGTATTAAAATTAGGTAAGATAGTTCGGCTAGAAGGTTATTCCCAACCGGGATTAATCTTTAAGTAAGATTAGAATAGGAGGAATACGGGGCTTTTATAAAAGCCTTAATAGTAGCAAGGAAGGACCTAGAGCTATGACTTAGACTCTAGCCTAAAAACAGTCCCTCGGGCCCCAAACCCGCAAGAAGACCAATAGGCAAGGAATGCCATCATCCGGGCCAACCCGCACAAACCTGAATCTGGCTCGGAAGAAGGAAGGAAACCGAATCTGGCCCGGAAGAAGGAAGGAAACCGAATCTGGCCCGGAAGAAGGAAGGAGACCGAATCTGGCCCGGAAGGTGAGAAGAAGCGGGACGAGAAGGGACCGGGAAGGTTCCCACGGTGTGGACCACCGGGCATAAAGGTCAGCTCGACGAAGATGATCATCACAACAGCCGGCAAGGGAGATCCAGCGAGTGGGTGAGCACAGCGAGCGAGTGGGTGAGCACAAGCGAGCTCCGGGCCAACAGACACGAAGAGGGACGAAGGGCATCCAGCATACTCGGAGAGGTAGATCCGGGCCAACTTGTGCACTCCAGCTCGTGGTGAGTATCTCCGGGCCAGCTTGTGCACTCCAGCTCGTAGTGGCATCTGGGCCAGCTTGTGCATCCCAGTTCAAGAGAGCTCCACGCCACTTGTGCATTCCAGTTCGAGGGAGCCCCAGGCCACTTGTGCACTCCAGCTCGTGGTGAGTATCTCCGGGCCAACTTGTGCACTCCAGCTCGTGGTGGAGCATCCGGGCCAGCTTGTGCACTCTAGTTCGTGGTGGCTCCAGGCCACTTGTGCACTTAGTTCGTGAGAAGCTCCAGGCCAGCCTTGTGCACATCAGCTCGTGTTGGAAGATCTGGGCCAGCTTTGTGCACACCAACTCAAGAGAAGCTCCAGGCCAGCCTTGTGCACATCAGCACGTGTTGGAAGATCCGGGCCAGCTTTGTGCACTCCAGCTCAAGAGAGCATCCGGGCCAGCTTGTGTACTCCCGCTCAAGAGAAGATCCGGGCCAGCCTTGTGCACATCAGCTCGTGTTGGTAGATCCGGGCCAGCCGTGTGCACTCCAGCTCAAGAGAGCATCCGGGCCAGCTTGTGCACTCCAGCTCGTGGTGGCTCCAGCAGCTTGTGCACTCTAGCTCGTGGGGGCTCCGGGCCAGCTTAAAGGAGAACATCAGGCGAGGATCAAAGCCCCCCGAATCAAATGGCCTCCAACTTGGTGCCATCAAGGAAGAAGGACATTACCCCAGTTATACCCAAAGATATTCTTGAGCTCACCGAGCTCAAAGAGGATCTCCTTCGCATGGGATGTCTTTCTCTAATGGAGTTCTGTTGGAGTTTTTGGGTGAAACCAACCGTACAGGAGATGAGGCAAGATCCTTTACCCGAGCCCAATGGAGATAGCATCCGGGCTTGTCCGGATAGATGGACCATGGGAAGGTGGCAAGAGGTGTACGGCTTTCCATGACAAGGGGCGGGATGGACAAGTACGAAGAAGGAGGAGTATGCCAAGGGGAGGTTCGGCAACAAGGACGCCAAGAATGGTTACGCGGTACAAGATTGCGCGGACCCTCGCGCCAGAAGGATCTTCGCATTCCTCGTACCAATCTTACACCCCGAGAAACCTACCCGAGTGACGGTTACTCTCGCGAACACCGTGTATGGCTCCTACCTTGGCGAGAGAGTGGTGAATTAGGGCCATCATCGTGAAGGATGTGGTGATTCGTTTGACCAGGAGCATTCACAATGTCAAGCGTGCACCCCTCTACCTATTTCTGATCCACCTATATCACCATTTCAAGGAGACAACTCCGGAGGAGGACATGGCGTACGGAACGCAATTGATGATGAAGAAGTTTGAAGGGACAGAATCAGAACCCGAACCGGGGTCTGAAGGAGCGAGTAGCTCATCACAGTCAGGAGAGGAGATTGTACCACCTCCCAAGCGCCAGAGACAGCGACAAGGAGGAGCCCCCTCCACTCACACCCGTGCAGCCATACGCGCCGCAGCCACCGGACCGGCACAACTTGGAGGTAAGTCTTACCCGGCCTCCGAGCTACTCGAGGCTATTCGCGTATATGTGGAAGACTCGGATAGGACCTTGGGACAAGCGAGCAGCTTGGTGGGTAACCCTCCACGTGAAGGGTTGATTGTTGCGATCAAGGAGAAGGTCGGAGGAGCTGGCGATCTTCGCCTCATGGAGCAGAAGGTTAACCGACTAACGCTCGAGGTGACAAAGGTAAGGAGTCAAGCGTTGGAGGCAGAAAGAAGTTGCAAGGCGGCTCTTCTCCAAGCCAATGCCTCGGCGTCAACGTTACAGCAAGTAGACGAAGCATTACGTTTCCCCGCAGATGTGGTACTTAAAGCCAAGATGTTCGATGCTCGATTGGAGAGGGATGACCACATTTCCAGCAAGCGGGTGATTGCCTTCGTGATGGAGCAAACCGTGAAGGTTGAGGCGGCTTATGCCAACATGCGGTTATTGGTGAGTAATCTCACTCACATTCTACCCAAGTTTGTGGAAGACTATGACAGTTCTGGCAAGGATGAAGACTTGGGTTCGGAGACCAATCCGGAGGAGCGTCACCTCGGCAATCACGGCCCACGGAAGGAGAAAGAAGTGGTGGACCTTGACCGCCCGGATCTGCCCCCCTCCACTCGTGAGCTCGAGGGTCCCGGCAGGACCATTCCCTTCGGAGGTCCCCGCACCGATGCAGAGCGGTTGGAAGGAACGCCCGGGGGTTGCGATGGAGCCACCCCTTCCCGTACACCCTCGCCAGCTGCCACTCGGTGATTCCTCGCGCACTACGCCGATGGTGGCCCCTTTGCAGAGCGGGCTTCACATTGGGAAGACCGCAAGTGAGAGTTCCTCTTACTTGTACACTCCAGGACAGATATCCGGCCAAAATATCATCATGGGCACCCCGAGTCAGGCATCGGCCCCTCCGACACGATCCGGGCCACATCCGGGCATGACTACCGTGTCAATCACCCCGGATGGCCCGGATTACTCCTTGCCTTCGAGGGAAATCTCGTTGAGGGCGACGCTTGGCCAACCCACGCCTTCCACCGATGTGTCTGCGCCATTGGTGGCACTTGCAGCAGCCGCGCCCACCCCGATTTCAAGCCGAAGTTCCAAGAAGCGCAAAAGGAGGGAGGAGCGGAAGAGACTCGAGGATCTGGCCCGGAAGTAGGCCAAGATCTTGGTTTGTAGGTCACTGTTCAGTTCGGGATTTGGCCCCCGGTTGACTTTGGTTTTGACTTGGTTTTGCCTTGGATTTTGTGTAATAAGTGACCTCTGACGGTGCACGTCGTGTATAGTGGCAGCACCGCCGCCAAGAGTAGTTATTGTCACCGTTTTTAGTTAGAAGGTATCGTTTGAGTTTGGACTCTTGTGTGAGTCCTTCGCAGTATAAGAGAGGAGTCTCGTGGCCTCTTTCTTCACTGCTTGATGTGTGTACTTGCTTTCAGTTCAATTCTAAACCTACGCTCTCAGAAAACCTTCGACGGTTGGAGAGCTCGGATTCTATATGACTGTGAGTACCATCTCAAGTAGTCCACTCCTCAAGTCCATACTAACCGTCGAGTCATTGTTTCCTTGTTCCCTCAAATAGATTAGTCGTGGTGGAGGGGAATAACATGTGAGATGGTTAGATGGTTAGTTGGGCATGACTCTAACTCTAACCCCTTGTGATTGTTTCCTTGTTCCCTCAAGTAGATTAGTCGTGGTGGAGGGGAATAACAGGTGAGATTAGAAGTGGTTAGGGGAGGACAAGGGGGGAGTGACGGGTGTGGAAGGAGTCTTGATATGTCTTGTGTGACCGGTCGGCGGCAGTATGTCATCGATTGTGAAGGTGTACTCTAGATCCCAGACGCATCAACCTTTGGTCGGATAGGTTGATCCATAGGAGCACTACACACCATCAACCCTTTGTGTTGAGGACGGAGTAGACTGGTTTGACCTAAGGGCAGTAAGTCCAGACCGACTCTAACAGCTCGGATTATCTTGAGAGAAGAAAGGAGATTCAACTAACCCCTTTGCGAGGTGACCATCAGAGTAATAGGAGGAGGACTTTGTTCCCTGAAGGAAAGGAGTGGGAATCGGGTACCCGGGGCTAATAGCTAGGCGATCCCACGACGTACTATTCCTTTAGTTGATTCTGAGGTGAAGGAAGGACTAACAACTCGAAGGGTGGGTACACCACGTATGTGCCACAAGAGTAAGTGTTAATCCTTAAGGCCCAAGCCTTATCCCCTCTTACGGGGGGAACCCAGTGACACCACAACCATCCCAAGTTAGTGAGTAGGAGTGATTGGAGAAACCGTGAGGAAGAAGTAACGTTTACTAAAACTTGTTTAAGTCCGTGAACCGTCGTTCATGGTGGTAAAACACTCTCCGGATACGCAAGTATCCGGATGTCTATAATGTATATAGTTGTAAAGGTCATGTAGGATCCGGGCTATGTGGAATCCGGGCCATGTACGATCCGGGCCATGTGGAATCCGGGCCATGTGGAATCCGGGCCATGTGGAATCCGGGCCATGGGGAATCCGGGCCATGTGGAATCCAGGCCATGTGGAATCCGGGCCATGTGGAATCCGGGCCATGTAAAGTACCTGAGGTTGGGTGGTTTTTGTAATTAACGCTCATCCCTTGTAATCTAATCCTTTCTCAAATTAATAATAACCCTAATCACACATATCTATTATGTGGAGACTTCAACAGAGACATACAATTAATTGGTCGCCAAAATGGAAATCACAACACCCCCCCCCAAACCATTGATTACCAATGGCGCCCCTTCACAGAAAACTTAAACTTCACTTACATCAATACCGATACACAATTCTCCAGATAAGGTGGCTATAATTATAGTGATTGGAGTCTAATAGATGGATTCTATATAGTGATTGGAGTCTAATAGACGGATGTCTATAATGTATAGAACAATACACAATGCACCTCTACAACAAACAAGGATGTTATTCTCAACTTGGACCACTCAACTATATAATTGCACATCCCAAATAACACATTCATTAATAGAACTCCTACAATCCTAAGCAATGACACTATACGCATACTCAGCCCCATTCCAAAAGACAATATAGAAAAATTCAACACAAAACTCTTTGAAGAAAACTCCATACAAATAGACTCCCTCATAAGCACTCTTGAAAATAATAGTCAACTATCACAAGTACAATGGCAAGAAGCATGCCACACCCTAGACAAACTCATCAATGAAATCTCTGACACACTAGAACAAACTTGTAGATTCCACCCAATACCTCAAATGACAAACATAACTTCTCAACAAGGCGACTATTTACCCCGCAAACTTTCTAAAACTTGGAAACAACACCTAACTACATACCATGTTATACGAAAAACCATTCGAATTGTAAAAAACAACCCTCAATGGCGTAACCACCCCATATACAATGAATTACTAATTCTACAACACACCCAAATTCCTACCCCGCCGCCCCCGGACCTACCCCACGATACATGGATAAAAGATATCGCACTAATTGCAAAAAATGCCAACATACAAGCTTGGAAAGTAACCTCAAAATATGCCAAAGATAACATTAAGAAAGCCATCTCAAAATACAAACAATTATACAAAATTAGCCCAAAAAAATTAACAGAAAAGTCTTTAAAAATCTTGAATCCCCATCGATAGACTGTATCACTAATCAATATAATAATATTATAACCAGCCCCGAAGACATCGCGAATGAAATATTCAACCAACAAATAAAAAGCAATAGACCAACAGTATCAACATATAATTATCAACCACAACATCCAATTGATTGCACATGTGCAATACGCCAATACACATGGCATGACCTTGACGGATTTACCTTTGACAAACAAGGCAAACCAGAAATTCCACTGCATAAATACTTTAACAGAGCCACATACGTCACGTGCCTCCAAAATCTCGGTAACAACAAAGCCCCAGGCCCAGACCGCATACCAAACTCAACACTCAAAAACATGCCCCCAAGATTTCATAAATTATTATTCCTATTCTTCTCTCATTGGTGTAACAAAAACAAATACCGACCTCATGGAAATCAAGTACAAAAATTTTACTATATAAAAAAGGCGACCCGTCCATACTACCCAACCATAGGCCAATTGCACTAGCTATCACAGCATATAAACTCTTCACTAGTACATTCACCTCTATACTATCATCATACGGTGAAAAAATCAAAATCCTACATAATAGTCAAGAAGGATTTAGAGCAGAGAGAAGTACCGCTTGACAAATACAAACTATAATAGCCGCACTAAAAGACGCAAGATTCACAAACCAAGATATATACATATTATACATTGACTTTAAAAATGCCTTTGGCTCAATAGACCATGCCCGACTACTAGCAATAATGATGGATCTTGGTTACACTTGTTGGAAACATCTATTCCTAATCATCCACTTGCTATATCGGTGAACACTTTGGAAAAACAAACCCTATATCCATTCAAAGAGGAACTATATAAGGGGACACCCTTAGCCCATACCTATTCATTATATTCTTAGAACCACTACTTGGATGGCTAGAACGAGGCAAAAATGGATACACTTTTGACACATCACAAGTCACCATAAACTTTGTTGCATACGCGGATGACCTCGCGGCCATAATCAATAAAATTAAATCGATCCAAATACAACTCAATAAAATTGATAGATATTGCAAATGGACCGGTATGGACGTAGGTGTCCCAAAATGTGCCGCTACCGGATGCCCAAAAATCCAAATTGAACCCTACCACTTTCAAAGCCCTAATGCAAGCTTCTAACATCAATTGCCGTAATCAACCGATCCCCATACTACACCAAAATGAACCATACATATACCTAGGTACAAATCTTGTCCCCTCACTAAAATGGAAAATCCAAATCCACACTACAACCACGAAACTCATCAAACAATGCAAAGAACTAACAACATGCCCGGCCACCATGAAACAAAAAATAAAAATGGTTGATACAGTACTACGCCCAGGTGTAGCATACAATTTCTACGGTGTACCATACTCTATGCCAGCTATCAAAAAACTTGATAAAAAAATAATAGCCATACAAAAAACAATATGTGGATTACCAAAATGTATGTCAAATGCAATAACCCAACTCCCACATAACCTATTTGGGCTTGAAGCTTTTTCTCTAAAAAATGCATATCTCCGATGTATAGGTGAACAACTACAAAATGCTTTAAACGCTAAAGGTAAACTTGGAAAAATATATAATGGGTTAACTCACTATGTTCTTGTCCAATATGGTGGCGCCGAAAACATACCTAGAATTTAAAAAAGTGACTGCATAAGATCACCAATAACACGAACATTCTTCTTATTAAAACATATAGCTAAAGTCCACCTTAAAACTAGGCTTACAAACTTCCTCATTAATCCTACATCACTAGAAATACTACGGCGCCAAGAAACACTAAATCACAACACACTCAATGCCCAACTCTCCCAAAAGCTTCTACAAAAACTCCTCTCAAAAAATATCTTTGAACTAAACCAAACTACTTTACCTAACGGCACACACATCATGAACAATGAGGACTTCAAAGCCTACGACTTCACCCCATCCAAATTATTAAAAAGTGCTCCAAACGTTGCTAAACAACTATTTTGCCATTCAAGATGCCCCACTACATGTCATACCCCTTGTAATACACACCCATACTCCTATATCCTTCAAGATTCATTCATCACCATCAACAATAGCATCACCCCAAGAAATATCCCCCCACCAATCAATCCCCTTAACCCCCCCATTCACACCACCCCCGTCCTCCAACATACATTCCCAAAAACCCTACCACATATCCCATTAATAAAATCTCACACCATAAACATATACAACACACAGATACGAATAATATACAAAAAACCTACACAAAATATTTATGTCTATGGCAACACGACGAGAATACATACAATAAATGGCTTCCCCAAAGAGACCTTTTCCCGCGACACGACACCAATACCTCCACACATAACATCAAAAAGTTAAAACAATACTACCAAAAAATTCAAAACATAACTTACTCGGATATCATCCAAAACCACCACCCCCAAGAACAATTCGCAGACTCAAGATCTGTAACACCACCCATAATTATTCCACTCTTAAACATCTATACAACAGAATGCAACCCCAAAACTGATATCCTTACACTCGTAAACACGATAAAAAAAAATAACAACCAAGCACATCTATATAAAGAAAATGGCCGACACCTACACACTATCCCCATTACTCGACTACAATGGTTATGGAATCAATACAATACAAAACTACAAACTCCTACAAACATCAAACTAACGACCCAACCCTTTGAAACCAAATTAATTTAGCTATACCAAAGATATAAATACCGAATACCAAAAAATGACCCCCTCAAAAATGCGCAATACACAATACCCACACCCATTTTAGACTCACTAATCTCATCCTTTAACATCAAACAATCATACTTCTCTTCCTCGGTCACATGTTCTACCAAACTAAAAAAATTCTACTCACCTTATGAAAGAGACAAAATATTTGGATCCTTGGGAAAGGCCTTTGACTACAAATGGATTGGTAATGGTATAGCTCACCTCCACAACGAGAAGGAAATGGAACAAGCAATACATTGGGCTAGACTGGCCGCCAAACATGATCCAAATAACACAAATACAATCATCATCACACCGAACAACAATTGGTACCAAAACAATAACCAATACTCAAACCCATTTCCAGATTCTCATATCATTGCATTATTCGAGGTAGACTCAATACCATACGAAGAACCTAATATTCCACCCGAGCTAAGAAAACCCCAAATCAAGCCATCTACATTACAAATAATATGTGTCCATCATCAAAATCAAACCCTTGTCACCCTAGAACAACTTGTTGAACTTACCTCCATAACAGACAATTTAAACATACACCAATTATACACCTATACAAATCCCCGTAAACCGAAGCAAAAACTGGGCAAAACTAAAGTATGTCAACAACACATCAAACTACTCTGTCACACCGCCCCCTCTCCCAAACTATCCAACTCATACCACACCAAAATTTAACCCCACACATAGTTACTACACCGATGGCTCCTTTAAACCACCAGAACAAATTAGCCCGGGATCTTGGCACAGAGAAAAAGCTGGCTATGGCATATATAATTCTACCAAGGAAATTAAACTAGCCAAAAGACTCCATGGACTACAAAATATCCTTAGAGCAGAACTCATGGCCATTCACAAAACACTACAAATCATCACAACAAAATACAATAATGAGCCTGCACATATATTCACCGATTGTATAAATGCACTTTACCTACTAAACACTCAAATAACACACCCTACACTTCACAATAGCCACCCCGACCAAACCATATTAATGTCTATGGTCCAAATGTTACAAAACCGAACAAAAATCACAACCCTCCACAAAGTGAGAGCCCATGCCAATATTGATGGCAACGAACAAGCAGATAAACTAGCAAAAAAAGGCCGAGAAAAAACACACAAAAAAGCCAAAGACCCACACGAACATGCCCATGCTACCCCATACTACTTTCAAAAAGAAGATTGGCCTTCCAAAGAAGATACCCCCGACAAAGGCCCGATTAGATTTTTGGGCAAATATCTCAAAAAGCAAGACCTCTACAACAACCTTTGACACAATCTCAGAAAATATTCCTAACATAGAAAAATGGACTAACAATAACAACATAGATAATGAACTCTCTACAAATTTTTGGAAAAATCCCATATTCTCAGACTCACAAATAACATGCCTCATCAAATTCCAGACTGGTCAATATATGGGAAACGCTCGCAAGCAACTCTTCTTTGAAATAGTAAGATTCCCATCCATAACATGCCCCATATGCCCTTCAACAGACCCAGACACATGGCTTCATGTTCTACTCAAATGCCAAAACCACCACATACATTCCCTAATTGTTAAAAGACATAATAAAGCGGTATAGGAAGTCCGAAAACTAATCACCTCCTACAACAAATCGAGATGTTTTATATTAATGAACGCCGGCACCTTTAATAACAATCCACAAGAAAATACGGTCCCTCCTTGGCTATTCCCATGCTCATGTGAGACTCAAAGGTGTCATTGCAATACTAGGCTCAAACCGGACATCCTTTGTGTTAGAAGTTTACCATATAATGACCCACCACCCGATCACATGAACCAAGACTACACCATTCAATTCATTGAGTTCACATATTGTAACGATAGATTTTCCTCGGAAACAATTCAAAACAAAATAGATAAATACCAACCCCTCATTACAACATCATAGCCCTTGGATGGAATGTAGACCCCCTTATTGTAATCACATCTGGCACTCGTGCCACCACCTTTATCCCATCTATGAAAACTCTAGAAGACTCTTTCAAAATACCCATTGAAACAATTAAAACCACCTTTAAAAACATTAACACCATCGCTATCCAATATGCCATGTCCATTTTATTACATAAACGCAAAATTGAAAACAACCAAGCCCTTCCTAATACACAAGATCCCCCTTAAATACTTCCCCCACCTTAATTTGTCTTGATTGGTTGGTTTTGTGATTTTTGGCTTCTCGCTTGGTTAGTTGGTTGGTTGGTTGGTTGGTTGGTTGGTTGTTTGCTTGGTTGGTTTCTGGCTACCCGTTGCATACTGTCTACCCTCGAAAGGGGGAAGAAGTTCCAGCTTACTAATTCCCTGTCCGGTGGACATGGTCTTAGTAGTGGAACGAACAGACACTTTATTCAAGTTGGTCCCCTTCGGAAATCGGCGTTCTTCTTCTTCTTCTGCATTAGAGGCCTACCATACAATGACCCCCACCCGACCACATAAACCAAGACTACACCATTCAATTTATCGAATTTACATATTGTAACGACAAATTCTCTCCAGAAACAATCGAAAACAAAATCAACAAATACCAACCCCTTATAGATGACATCAGTGCCCTCCTACGGAAAGTGGACCCCCTTATTTTAATCACAGCTGACGCTCGTGCCACAACCTTTATCCCATCTATAAAAACCCTAGAAGATACCTTCAAAATTCCTAAAGATACAATTACAAATACTTTAAAAATATCAACATCATTGCCATACAACATGCTATGTCCATCCTCCTACATAAACGTAAAATTGAAAACAACCAAGCCCTTCCCGATACACAAGACCCCCATAAAATCACCCCTATACCATTTTTAATCCCTCACACTCTCATCCCCCCTCTCTCTCTCTCCCCCCCCCCTCCCTTGCTACTCTTTTGATTGGTTGGTTTGTGGTTCTTTGGCTACTTGCTACATAGTGTCTACCCTAGAAAGGGGGAAGTAGTTCCAGCTTACTAATTCCTTGTCTAGTGGGCATGGTCTTAGGGGGGTTTTACACTATGGTGGAGAACTCCACCGGCCGGTCAAGAAGTCTCGGCCAAGACATGGTTATTTGAGGCGAGCGGTGGATGTTGGACAAGACAAAAAAAGAATAAAGTAATGCATGAAGAAGTTGCTCTTCTCCCGTGGGTTGGTTTCTTGTCCGAGGGTTTGAAGCCGGACAAGAAATGAGCCCACCGGAGAAGAACTCTTCAAAAAAGTTTTGCCACATAGGCGGCCATGTCATTTTTTCATCCATGCTTGACGTTCTCCACCGGTCAAGTCTTGGCCGTGGTGTAAACCCAATCCGGTGAAGGACAATTTTTTCTCCAATCATATTGCTCCATTTCCCTTGAATTCTCGACCGGTGAACTTCTCCACCATAGTGTAAAGCGGCCCTTAGTAGTGGAACGAACAGACACTTTATTCACCCCATCCTCCTTCCGAGACCGGCGTTCATCTTCTACATACCGACTGGAGTGCGTTGGGAATCCGCGCGGTAATGACGCAAATCTTTCCTGTAGCACATGAATGACATGCAGTGAAACAATTACTTACCAGGGTGAAGAACTCGCAACTTGCACTGCCACTTTTCTTTCAATCTTTTTTGAGCACACATTTAACCAAACGCACTACCATTTTCAGCAATAGACACAGTGTTCTGTGTAGTGTGACTTCGACCCAGATTGGAGGAGCACAGTGACGTTGAGCAGCACAGTGAACCCTGAATAGTTGCCGAAGGAATACAAAAAGAAGAGTTATGGATCCAAAAAAAGAAGACGCCACCTATCAATCATGTCATGGACTGCTAGAGGAGTGTGATCATGTCGCCGAGCAAGGCTTCCCGCCCCGGGATCAAGCAAAAATTCAATAGATTCGCATATGGTGCAAAAGGAACGCGTATCTCGAGGGACATAGAGTACTGTATCACGAGTACTACCGATGAGTGGCTCGGCTCCAGGATGATGAACATCGCTCCGCCGCACGAGACAACGATCTACGCCGCGTGCCTAGTGGATCCACAAATAGCAAGCGCCGTCAAAAAAGGACACTGGAAAATGGTACGTCTACGCAAGTACAAGGCACGAAATTCCAAAGCGTCCCGGCTCGTTCGGAAGCCCGCTGCTTCTCCGGTCTCAACCATCCTCCTCTTGCATTCCTGTTTCACCCACACCGACGCATTCTCGTAGTCGCAGCTCACTCCCGCCACGATCTGCGCTAGAGCTTTCGCCCCGGCAGCGAGACGAGCGAGTGAGCAGTTGCGAGAGATGGCGTCCGCACGAACGAACCTCGATGGCGAGCCCATCAAGGCCCTCAAGATTTGCATGATCGGGGCCGGTGGCTTCATCGGGTCGCACCTTTGCGAGAAGCTGATGTTCGAGACGGATCACAGCATCCTGGCCATCGACATCTACAGCGACAAGATCAACCACTTGTTGCAGCCGGGGCAGAAGTGGAGCGACCGCATCGAGTTCCACAAGATCAACATCAAGAACGACTCGCGCCTGGAGGGCCTTGTCAAGGTTTCGGACTTGGTATGTTGTTCCACTGTTGGTTTCGGACCACTGCCGTTGGTTGCCTAGTCAGTGAACTCAGGTGCTGTTTTGTTGGTGTTACACGTTTGGCATTGCGGCGAAGAAGTGTTTTCTTCTCACGGGTTCAGTGTGGCAGAAGTGATCATAGCGCTGAGGTTGTTTGAAATGTGGGCAGGTGATAAACTTGGCGGCCATCTGCACACCCGCGGACTACAACACGCGGCCGCTGGACACGATCTACAGCAACTTCGTGGACGCTCTGCCGGTGGTGCAGTACTGCCGCGAGAACAAGATTCGTCTGATCCACTTCTCGACGTGCGAGGTGTACGGGAAGACGATCGGGAGCTTCCTGCCTGCGGGGCATCCGCTGAAGCAGGACCCGGCATTTTACATGCTGAGGGAGGACGATACGCCGTGCATCTTCGGGTCGATCGACAAGCAGAGGTGGTCGTACGCGTGCGCGAAGCAGCTGATCGAGCGGCTGGTGTACGCGGAGGGTGCGGAGAACGGGCTGGAGTTTTCGATCGTGCGGCCGTTCAACTGGATCGGTCCCCGCATGGACTTCATTCCCGGGGTTGATGGGCCGCAGGAGTCCGTTCCCCGCGTGTTGGCTTGCTTCAGCAATGTAAGCGATGATGATTACGGGTGTGAGGTGACGGGGATAGTGAGTTGGGCAGTGGTCGGTGTACGATGAAACATATGGTCGGGATGGTGCGGCATTGCGGAGGCCGGCTTGGGTTTAGAGTGCCTGAGTGTTCGGACATGGGTGTTCTGTGCAGAATCTGATGAAGGGCGAGCCCCTGAAGTTGGTGGAGGGAGGGAAGTCCCAGCGCACGTTCATCTACATCAACGACGCCATCGATGTGGTGCAGAGGATGATTGTGAGTGTTCGCCACGGATGATTGGAGCATTGGGGTTTGATCACGTCGCTGTTTTGGGTTGGTATTGCGGGGCAACTGTGTGGCAGGATTTGACGAGATGTGGGTGGTTGTGAATGCAGGAGAACCCGTCCCGCGCGAACGGGCAGATCTTCAACGTGGGGAATCCTCACAACGAGGTGACGGTGCGGGAGCTGGCGGAGCTGATGACGGACGTGTACTGCAAGGTGAGCGGGCAGAAGCGGCCGGAGCAGGCGACGATCGACGTGACGGGGATGGAGTTTTACGGGCCCGGGTACGACGACAGCGACAAGCGGATCCCGGACATGACGATCGTGAAGAAGCAGCTGGAGTGGGAGCCGAAGACGTCGCTGTACGACCTGATGGAGAGCACGTTGACGTACCAGCACGCGACGTATGCGGAAGCGGTGAAGAGGTCGATGTCCAAGGCCACCGTGAACTAGGAGTCGCAAGTGTGTATCTAAAGTAAATGTCTCGTATAGGTTAAAAGGCTGTCCCGGTAATGGTGAGGTAGAAGTCCTTTGGGGAACAAGTTGCGCTGATTGCTCTAGTTTGAGTGACAATTTTGGGATGTCTGGGATTCCCTTCTGTTGTGGGTGGATGTTAGGGACCCGTGTAGGGAAGATTTATTCCGGTATTAGTACCGATGGTTGAGATCCGAAATGAAATGGGACGTCTGATTCATGGTTGAGGAGATGATATGATGCTCGTTGTCAGCATATTGGCTGCAGGTCTTCTACGCGCAATATATTTCAGGTTCTACTGACCATGAACGTTGTGGATTATATCGGATGTGTTTTATCATTTTGGTAAGTAGTTGGTTTTGTTCGGTTCGTTTCCTTTGTTTAGTTTTTGTCTACGGAGGTTGTTTGTTGTCTTGTTATTGGACTCTGTCACTGTTAAGAGATGATGTGTGTTCATTCTCAAGCCGGTAACTGATTATAGAATTATGTCAGACGTTCGTTGTTTAAATTTGGAATGAATATACGGTGGTTAGTTTTATCTGACCTTTGCAGTTACCTTGTATGGGTTGATGGTCTTGGCATTGTTTTATGATATGTAAGGAATTTCTCGCTGATGATGAATTGTAAGCAGTTTGGCTCTTCTTATGTGAAGGGTTCACTTCAAGATCAGAGGAGACTTTGCAAGTGCCGAAAATTATTTAGTCTGCATAGAACGTTGTCTTTTGACCTCGGAGTGGACGGAGTAGAGGTGTGCCGATTCCGTGGCGAAGGGTAACCACGTCGACCAATTTAGGGCCGCTTCACATTTGGTGGCCAAGTCGAGTGGCCGTCGATTTTCACCAATGAGATTGCTAGAATGGCCAAAGTCCGGACTTTGGGCCTTCACACTTGTGCCCAAACTCCAAAGGCCGTCGGCCTTCATGTCAGCACTTTTGAGCTGGTTTGGTGCCAAAGCGACGGCCTCTCGAGCAAAACTTGGTTTGTCCATTTAATTGACCCAAACTTCAATTGCGAGTCAATAAAATATCTACCTATATAATAGGCGTCAGTCCGTCTGTCCGCCGCTCCCGGTCACATGACCTTTGGATTTGCCATTTGAATCAAATGTGCCCTTTGAATTGAATGTGAACTTTGAAAGAATCCTCCATATGTGCCCTTTGGAGGAATCCTTTATAGTGCCCTTTTATTCAAATTTGGCTTATTGAGTTTTAAAATTGTATTATGTATCAAAAATAGAAAAATAAAACCATAATTTCCAACATATTGAAACTACACAATATACTACCTTGGGTACATAAAATAAATGATAGTTATCTAAAGACAATAACACGTATATGAAATAAGTAATGGGTATTTAAAGTGAATAATAGGTATATATAGTACATAATGCGTATATAATGGGTAAATTTGATTTTTGCATTTACATACGTTTATTTAACTTGGAATTGCCCCGGCCAGTTGATGACAACGGGGGAAGTACTTTTCCATTTAGATTCGATTTGAGCTTATAGGTTTTAAAATACAAAACATACAAACGTAAACTTAACACACCCTCCGCTCTCCCTGTCGGGACGACGGGTACCAACCCTAGTATATCTATAAAAGAATACAGGATGACAAACGATCCTTTTGGATGAACGCGCCGATGAACGCGCCTATGAAAAATGAGCTTGGATGAAAAACAGGTCGCAATTAGGGTTTGATGCTCCCCTTGCGCGCGTGCGGGGCCGCCGTTGCTCATGAGCTGATGTAGCACCTTGGTCACACGAAGCATGATCGATGATGGCCAGTGGCCTCCGATGGCCGACTTCGTGGTTTCACCTTCTCGCATCACATCCCGAACGCACCTAACTACCCCACGCAAACATCACCAAGGGTGAATATATCACAGATCGCAGATCCTTTCTGTGCTTGCATTTCCTTCAAGAACATCATTCCAGGGAAGGAGAGACTTGGGGTGACATTCTATCATGTGAGTGAGTGAGTAGAGCGAGAGTGGTCAGATCAAGAGTTGGATTTGTCTGAAATGGGGCTGCAGTGGTTTTTATGTTGCGTTTTGGTGGTGGTTGCGGCGCTTGCTGGCGCTGCGGAGTGTGGCAGGTTGGGGCGGGCGCTTCTGAGCGTCAAGCACAAGTTTAAGAAGCACGAGAATGTGCCGCTGTTCGCCAACAATGTCGGCCCGTTCCACAACCCCAGATGTGCACACATTGTTTGCAGTTGGTTGAGGGTTTTGTGGTTGTATTTTGTCGAAATTAAGGGTTTACTTTTCATTTCTGCGTTGCTTTGGCAGTGAGACGTACGAGTATTATGATTTGCCGTTCTGCAAGCCGGCGCACTTTGTGCACAAGTCGGAGGATCTAGAAGAGGTTTTGGAGGGCGATCGGATGGTGAACACGCGCTACAATGTCACGTTCACGGTGGACAAGGTGATGGAGGATCTGTGCACCGTCACGCTCACTCCCGTGGAGGTGAAAAAATTCGAGAGAGCTATGGAGCAGGACTACTACTTTCAGGTAATTAGGGCGTGTTTGCATTTGTATCACATTTTCTCTCACTATGGCAATGTGAAAACCGAGTATTATGGCCATGGTTTATCATCTATAGGCAGATTTCAAGACTTTCTAGATGCGAATTATAAAGTTTTTTGATGTCATTACTGTGTTGTTTGTGTGGGTTTTTAAGTAGTGGCATGTTGAATTTGTCACCTGTGTAGAGAACAATTTACAATGAGTTGTTAGTGAGAGCACAAGGGCCTGTTGGATTGATTGACAGATTCTTAAAAGAGAGATTGGTGATGTGAAAACCGCGTGGTGATTGATGGTGTAGTGTGGGTGGACATGCTGCAGATGTTCTTTGACGACCTGCCGTTGTGGCCACACCATACAATATGGTACTAACAACCATATAATATGCTAAGCTTGATGTCGGTCCGTCCGTTCCCAGTAAATAAATTCATCCAACAAAAATTAAGAAGGTGCAAGAAAGGTCACGGGTACCACTAGTTTTTTAATAAAATAATAAAATATTGACAAGATCTAGACCGTTAAATCAAAATGGCAGATTTTTTGGGGGTAAGTATAATTGGCCGTTTTTTCTCAAGAAGTAAAAGTGGTTGTCTCTCTCCTTCTCTTGCTCTCTCTCTTCCTCTCTCTCGCGACATTTTTTGGGTTGGCGATTTTTTGAGCTGTTGGTGTTTTTGGTGTCGGTTTATTTGTTTTGCACAATTTTTGAAGATGGATCGTTTTTTCAAAACCTACCATAGCGAGGGAAGCCTTGAGGGTGCAAAAAAGTTTTTTGGGCCCAATTTGTATGACGCATTTGAACCCTTTTCAGCTCAAGATGTTAATAGAGAGGAGTGTAAAATTATAGAGTCTTCAAAAACAAAAAGTTGCTCCAAAAAAGAAGGCTGCCCCAACAAAGAAGATTGCAAAGGAGGTGGTGGTCAAAGTTGAAGGAGAAGAAGGAAACCGAACTTGGTTGGATTTGGAGGTCCTTCGATTGATTGCATTGAAGGGAGAGATGGAGCCCAAATTTGAGAGAAATGTCAAGAAAGAAGGTACATTTTTAAAACCCTAAATTCTAAATTTTTGGAAACATTGGTTTTTTGCAAAAGCTTTGTGAGGATTGTGAGGCCTAATTGGAGGCCTAATTGGAGGCTTGAAGGCTTTTGCCTTCGGCGCCTGGCCACCACGGCCCCCCTTTACCCCCATTGGAGGGACATGGAGGTCGTTGGGATTTGAACCCTAGTCTCCTCCTTACCACCCGGTAGCACCCCTACATTCCTACCTACTTCCTTGGATGTACAACACTATAATTCACCTCCTTTTATGGCAATGTTTTAGCTCCCTACATGTGTTGTAATTTTTCTACCACTCACATTTTTGAGCATTTCGACTTGATTTTTGATTGTTTTGAGTGTAGGAATCGACACATGGCTGCGGTTACATGCTAGGATGGTTGTAATGCTTCCAAAATTCAACCGCACGGCCACGGCATCCCGCAAGAAATTCACTTAAGTATTTGCTGCTTACAAAGAAGACAAATTGGCTAATGGGATTTCAGGCAACAACCGTCAAGAAAGCAAATTCTATGATGCAATGGACGAGTGCTATCATCAAGCCGGACAAGTGTTCAAGCATGTTTTGGCTACAACTAATGACAACAATGATTTTATGGCTGACTCTGCTCCTTAAGTAGATAGTGTGCCATCATTGAAACCATCTTCAACAACACCATCATCATCTTCAAATGGTAAGCACGGTTTTCAAGAGAGATCCCCAGAGATTTGTGAGAAGATGGCAGAAACTAGTATAGGATTATTGAGAAACTTTGAGAGAACAAATGAACTCTTAGAGAGAGTAGATCAACAATTTGATTGCCTAATAAATAAGCTGTGGTATTATTCCAACTCAGAAATTGAACCACTAGAGCTACAATCGTCGAATTGGACCTTCAATGTTTGAGCCAAAGGAGCCTTGTAAAAACTGTCCGCTAATACTAAATGGACTCGTGTTGCTTTAGCTAGCATATCCTTCATTTTTTTAGCTTGCTCATCCTTGGTTTCTTCATGTCCTTCATTGTCTTCCTCCATCATTTCTTCTTCTTCTCTCGATTCTATGAATGGTGTGTATTCAGCTTCAGGATTGACTTTTTGTAATTCTCTCATTTCCCTCAATGAAGACTCCAGGACTTAAAACATGTTTACTTCTTGAAAATCACCTAAACTTCTATTAGCCTCTTCTTGCAACTCCATCTCTACATCCTTCGCCCATCCCATGTTGAATTCGTCATTTTCCATAATATACAATTTATGGAGACATAGTGCATCAGTTACCACATCCGGTACCTTTTGAAGCGGCATGTCAATTTATTTTAGTAATATACGCCATCTATCCTTTAAAATGCCAAATACCCTTTTTAACTGCCATTTGAGTGCTCGATTGGATAATGTTTCAATGAGCCTTTTTCCTAGGCAAACCTTCCCTCTCTCCTTTCAATGGTGAATTAAACCAAGGCCGCATAGGATATGCGGCATCACCAATAAACTTAAAAGGTAAAAATAAATCCCTCATGATTTTCATTCTTATTTTTTATTTCTGAAATAGAGCCGAGTCATGAATTCTATCAGCCCATCCAAAGTCATGATTCCAAAACTTACATCTACAACCCCATCCAAAGTCATGATTCCAAAACTTACATTCTACATCTACAACCCCTTGGAGTAAACATGAATAAAAACCTTTTCTACAATAATAAGCTACAGGATCTTGAGATGGTGCTAGGATAGGAATGTGACTTCCATCTATTGCACCTAATATGAAGGGTATGCCGTGTAATGCTTCAAAACCCGAAGCAATCTCCCTCATCATTGTAAGTGTGGGCTTCTTAACCCCTAAAAGCCCAAGGCATTTTCCCTCACGAAACACTCCAAAATTGCCATCATCAACAAGTGGCAACAAAATCTAATATTAAAGTTTAATTTTAGACTTTTAAGCATACAATCTTAAAAAAGGCATGTGTATGAACTTTCAATACAAATTTGGTTGCAATCCACCGCACGGATGTGAAGATTCTAGCGTTTGAAGTGCAAAGAAAAGTAATTTTTCCCCCTTGCCCGGCAACGTCAGCCTACTTTGACTAGGCATATCTTCTAGTTTTTACATTGAAATGTAATCAAATCTTTTACCAATATGACTTATATGTTGTTAGTCATTTGTGGGAAAAATTTAAGGTCGATTCGAAGGATAATAGATGTAAAAATATATACTTTAGTGAAAGGGGGTACAAAATGATGACAATTACTACATAAGTGATATGAAATTGTTTGTTTCATACAAGTTGTTGCATTTGAGAATCCCAATGGTGGAAACTTTCAATTTATTTTCTCACTAATTTTAGAAAAATAAACGACTTAAATTAGTTAAATCCATACTTTTCATGAATATGGAATAAAAAAAGAATGATGGAATAAATAAAGCATTATGGGAAAGGGCAGTGCTTGAAATTGGGTGGCCAATTTGTCCCACTGTTAAGAGCCCTCATAGTTGGACGAGGGAAAAAAAAAAAAAAACTTTAAAAAAATCTTGGCGGGCCCGATTCTGGCGCGGGACGTTGGCGAGCCAGCTGACGGCTGGTCGTTTGTTTTTAATAAAAACATATTTATTAATTCTTTTGTAGTTTTCAAAGTTTTTTCCACTTGGACTTTGTGCATGGAAGTCTGGATTCCTTTCCTCGCCATTTCTGTCCCAAAATTTTGCCCCATTTTCCTCCTCAAATTGCATTGGTTGACATGGCTGCCCGTATAGTTCAGACTCCCCATTCTGACCTTCAAAGGCTAATAACTTTTGAACCAAAAGTCCAAAATCAAAATTGAAAAATTCCCCATATAAATTTCATCAAGGACAATGCAGTGTAAAATTTTCATAAGAATCGGAGTATTTTTTCTACTCAAAAGTACATGCCCAAAATCCAAAACGTACGCCCCACGTACACGTGATTTAAAAACCAATGGTCGTAAATGAATTCTAATTGCTTTACAACATTCCCTCACAATCACCGGAGACGTATTTAAACCTATTCCAAATAAATCACCAATTATGGCTAAAGTATTTCGTTGCCAATCGCGATAATGTTACAGCGAGCCTACATTCGGTGGTAATACTCTTCCTAAGTTTTGTATCTTTTCTCTTCAAAACAGGCCTCAAAAGATTACACAAATATATAAAAGTGGATGGACTTACCCTCATTTGCTTCTGAAACTCTCTCTCCGAATAAGACCCCATGAGAATATGCTCCAAAAAACCTCCATACCTTAGAAATTGCAAACAAGACCTTCCAAAATCCACCCTCCGTCTTTAAGCCATAAAAACCGCCATCACCATCATTTGAACATTTTGTTGAAATATTGCAAGTTTTTGCATTGCCAAAATGCCCACTATAACATACTTCATCACCATAAACACTGAAAGAAGAACAAGGATACGTTCCCTTCTAGAATCCATGGTAAAAGCATGAGAGAGAGGTAAATTTCAGCAAATTGCTCCATTCATATAGTAAGAAATGAATGGAATCTTGGTAAATGATATGGGGCTTGGCCACTCGACTTGGTCTTTGGGGCTTCACACCATGACTGGCCAAACCTTCAATCTATATAATTTAATGTATTTTTTTGGCAAAAAAGTTTGGCCTCTCGCCATAGTTTGGCCACTCATTTTGACGGACGGTCACTCAACTTTGGCATAGTGTGAAGCGGCCCTTAGTGTCTTGGTTCATGAAGAAGAGCAAGTTGCAATGGGAGTCAAAATATAGAATTAAGAAGCATTAATAGCTATGAAAGAGGCTGGTTTACCTGCCAGAAGTATGCTTTCAAGATTTGCCAAGATTTATAGCATCTAGCCACATACTCTTCACGAATTATAGAGGTGGTTAATATCCAATTATGGACTTCTACATTCAAGCTTACTATTATTATCATCAGTTTGAGTATCACTTTTTATTATCGTCGCACGGAAGAATAAAGTCCCCCACATAAAGTGAAGGGAGGATATACACACTGGCATACATGCCTACTTTTGCAAATATTGGCTTGACCTGTTGATAGAACATGAAATATGTGTAATTCTATTCATTATCATAATGTTACATTCATAGCTTCATATATATATATATATATCTTAGTTGATACCAAGAGACAATACTGTGAATGGACACGACTCTTCTATGTACCCTCTATACTTACCGTATAGGTACGTCTATCTATTCTAATACTCACATTTAGAGGGTACAATTAGTTTATACTATTCTACTAATTGAGATGGCCAGTCTCAATCAATAAGATAGCAAAGTCTAGTTTGTAAAAGAGGTCTCCACTCCAACATATTGAAGGCATCGTTGATGTTTATCTTTCGTTAATCCTTTTGTAAAAATATCTGCAATATTTTGTGGTGTATGAATGTACTCCAATTTAATTTTTCCATCTTCAACAACTTCTCTTATAAAGTGGACTTGAATCTTTATATGTTTTGTCCGAGCATGAAATTGTGGATTTTTTGTTAATACTATAGCACTTTGATTGTCACAATAGATCATTGTAGGTGAACTTTGCATAAGACCAAGATCTTGTAACAATTGTCGAAGCCAGATTCCTGCAAGCCTCTCTTGCAGCCTTGTACTCAGCTTTAGTTCTTGACATTGCCACAGTTTGTTGTCGCTTTCTACTCCAACTTACAACTCCATTGGCTAAAACAAAAGCATAACCAGATGTTGATTTTCTTCCATCAATGTTTCCTGCCCAATCAGCATCGGTATATTCTACTAACATTGTAGGATCATTAGATGAATTGGGATTAGGACCATATACAATTCCATAATCGAAAGTGCCTTTTAAATAATGAAAGATTCTCATAACAACATTCCAATGACATTGCCCTAGATAGACACTATCTTGGCTCACTTCTCCCACTACATAGGTCGAGGCAGGGCGAGTATTGGTACTAGCATAGCCAATTGCTCCCACTGCTAGAGCATAGGGGACATTCAAAAATGCTTCTATTTCTTGTGTTGTTTGAGGATGTTGGTCTTTAGTCAATTTCAGATTGACTTTAAGAGTTGTACCAATTGGGTTACAATCTATCATATTAAATCGTTTTAGAATAGAGAGAATGTATTTTTTTTGATGAATTTTTATAGTTCGGTGAAGTCGATTTTGTTCAATGTGGATACCCAAGATATAGTATATAGGACCATGATTTGTCATGGCAAAAGTTTGGACGAAGCTATCTTGCGTGCGGTGAGGTGTGAGTGGTGAGCGGTGAGGCATGAGCGGTGAACGGTGAGCGGTAAAAAAAAGTTGATAAAAAGTTTTTGAAAATTGTCACTTTTTACTATAGAAAAGTTACTTTTTCAGTATATGAAAGTTACTTTTTTACGATACGAAAGTAATTTTTTTGCTATATAGTAATCAGACTACAGGAAATGAGATTCATGTTACCAAAAATAATCTAAAATAAGGATTCGAAGACGGCCTTATGACCGAGAAAAGAGCAAGACAATTTCACGTACATGACCGCGGACAAAAATTGTGAAAACAAACAAAAAAGAGGAAAAAAACGTAAGTAAAAAAAAGAGAAAAAAAAGAGAAAAAAGTGACAAAAAAGATAAAAACAAAGTGAAAAAGAATTACAAAAAACTGAAGATTGAAAAAGTGGAAAAAAGACATTGAGCGATTAGACATTGAGCGATTCAAGAACAGTTCAATATCTTGCCAATACAGTGGTGGCCATGTAGTCTCACCGTCTCTTACATATTATAGAAAATAGGTACATGGATTACTTTGTGAAATCAAACTCTAGGTGCAGCCCTCTTTCTGAAGCAAGACTTCGAGAACACGCTTAATCTCGTTGAAGCTAAAACTAGGGGCGTGTATAAAGACATCCACCTCTGGATCTAGCTCACAAATAATGGTGAACATAAAATAAAGGTGTTTGCAGTAACACCACTAAGGACGTCTGCCAAGAGACTTGCTAGACATCTCTTTGAATGATAGGCAGTCACAACTAGGAAATTGACTGATAGAGAGCATGAAGTTTGAAACCTTGGTAATGGATTTGGACTCGAACGACAGAATGCAGCCGAAGGCGGGATCAGGGAGCATAAGAAGGTTACTAACTTTTCCAAGGACGGAAAGCGCAGATGCACAGGTGTTCTGATGTCTTGTGGTTGGGGCCTTCGGATTCCGACGGATGTTCTTGCCAAATCTCCACTTCGGATGCTCATCTAAGTTAACCGGAGTTGGAACAGATTTCAAGTCAAACACTGCACCATTCCGAGAGAACAATTTCCGGGGAGAGAGCATTACGCGCTCGGCGAGACGAAAACCAACATTTCCAAGATGTAGAATCTCGGCCTTCGTAAGGGACGTGCCAGCTTTAACCGGCCAAACGTCAAGGACCGGTGGCACAGAAATAACCCAGTCCCTCTTCGATCCCATCACACAGCGATGGATGTCATCGTTACAAAAGAAAAACTGCATCCTCTCCAGCCTTGTCTTCTTATAGTTCTTCATCATGCCACTGTAGGTCGGTGCGGCAGTACTCTTGTTGTTTTGCACAATTCGAGTACTACACTTCTTCTTCGTACGAGCCTGTTGTACAAAACAGGCTTTCGCTGATGTCTTAGGCAGCCTTGCAATATGCCATTTGCTTTCATCGCACGCAGTCTCCAGAACACCCAAAATATTAACAACCTTTACTGAAGTTCCTGTGTGAGGCAGACTGGCCTGGTTAGATGGTTCTTCCGCAACTATTGAATAAACACACTCGTCAGTAGTAAGGTCCATGGCAAATCGTGAAGACGCCCTAGTCGTGACTCTAGGGCGTGAAACACTAATTTTATCTGGACGATGAAAATCAAACTCAGATCCAGGAGGTAGGTCTGGCTTCCGTTTCAGGGACAAGAAGACTTCCTCTCCTTCCAAATGCAGAGGGCGAGTGCAAAACTCAGTAGCGCCAGGCATATTAGAGAAAGCCTCATGAAGTGCTTTGGTCTTCCCCGAACGTTGAGCAATACGATGAGCAACACGAAGACGAAGCTCTTCTTTCCGAGGCCCTTGCCCTCCTCGCTCTCCTTTCGAGAATTGATAGCAAGCCACGACTTGCATGAAGGCTCGAACCATGTCATCAATAGTGGCAACGTATAAATCGTTTCCACGTTTTTCCGACTGCTGCAACCACTTATTGTGGACAGTTTCAGCTAAATTGCATGATGGCATTTCAGCCAATTCAGAATCTGTCAGTTCCTGCAGACTTCAATCAAGAAATTTTGATGAATGTACTTGGAAAATAGAAATGTAAAATATGGACTGCGTCCAATCCACTAGAGCAAGATGACGAAGGAAGACAACGAACAAAGTTCTCTCAAAATTGAGTCTAACTAAAAGAAAGGGAAGAATATGTGAGTTACTAACAACAATAGGAAGGTGTGCCGGCAGCGGCACACCCATTTTCCAAGCCAGACACTGGTCCAATATTTAAAAAAAAATGAAACTGAACACAGGAGTTCGAGAGGAAATTGGAAGTCAACTAAAAATGACTGATCTAAGTGATATAATCACCAAGAGATGGGACATAATTTCAATAATCAGTTGAAAGGACTCTGAACTGACGCAATGCACATGCTTAATATGTATTGCCGCTAGCGGCAGTGAAGAATTGTGGGCTCGCATGAAGTCAGGATACGTGTGCCTTTACGGGCAGATACTTCTGCATGAAGCTCAACAAAGCTATATGAATAAGAGCAAGTTGGTATGCCGGTGGCGGCATACCAAAAGAGTGGTACAATGTTCACTTTCAAGATCTACACAGCAAGGGTGTGCCGCTAACGGCACACCTTCTTAGACAACAAGATCCAGATTGCCATTACAACGGTGCCCTCATATGTAACTAACTTGCTATTAAAAAAAAACTATAGCAATAATATGATGGATGTGAGATGAATGAAAAAAGTACTTACCGATACCATAAACCCACCCCATTGTCAAAATCGAAAATGCTAGAAGGCTAGCCATAAATTGAGTCGTACGGCACCAGCATTTGATGTTGCGCCCAACAATAACCACCACGCTTTGATCGCCAAATTCTTCGCTTCCGCTTCCTCCATTGTCTTTGCATCTTTGTATAGCTTGCATAGCTGACGATGTTGATCTTGAAATTCAGCACGGATGTCTGCCTTCGTGTGCTTTTCAAGGGATTGAGTCCAGTGAAATAGGCACGTTCTCTCCCGATTGTCCATTGGTACTGACGCATCTCCGCTCCTGTAAAGAATGCGGACTGCATTCCACTTGGCCTATGCGCTATCAGTCATGAATCCCTTGAATGAAACTGTCAAAACATCGTGTCGCGCAGCAACAACATTCAAGTTCTTCCAAAACACTAGCTGGGCTTTGACGTCTTCGGATGGCATGTCACATACGGCAATCGTCATCACACGGGAGTAGGTTGAGTCGTACACATGACAACCCATTGTGGTCCATCCCTTTACTCGTTTGACATGGTCAAACATGATCCAAGATTCTTCAAGGTCCCCTCCGGGTTGCATTCGCTTCACAAGATCTACGCCGCTCCCGAGATCGACTTCTACCATCTTGAACACAAACATTTTGTCTGAATCAGCGCCTTGCCCAGGAAATCTATTTTCTTGTACAAAAGCCCAATTGCATGATCCCCGAAGTTTAGTGATGCTATTTATTACACCAAAGCATCGTAAGTATCGGAAAGTTGTAACCTCGTTTCGGATACTAGGAGATGTCATCTGCTTAAATTTCTCCAGGACTGGTACTAATTCCTCTAACACTAGTGGCTTCTGTGATACTCCCTCTGGACACAATAGTAGCTCACCAAGAAACTCCTTACTTGCTTCCAAAATAATGGAAGAGTTTGTGGCAGTTGGGGTCTGCTCTACTTGCTCAGAGATAAGGGTCTTCAGCTTTGTGGAGGAATCCCGACAAGTGCCTAATTTAACAGGATGCTCATGTGTTCCAATATGGACACATACACGGGACATGGTGTCCTTCCCCAACACATAGTAAATTTTTGTTGGGCAAGTTGTTAAGCAGATAGGCGGAACTCGGCAAAGTTTACACACAACTGTTGAACCAGGAGGAGAAGCCCCACCGACCCCAAAAACAAATGACAACGTGCCCTCCCATTCGGTCTCATTAACATTTGACGCTCTCTGCTTCCGCTCCAAGTATTCGCATTGAGGATTGCGACATTGCAAATGTCCCAAACATGAAGATGTCGTGAAGGTCAGATTCGCAATGTGAGTGGTCAGGGTTCTTGTCCAACTATGACCGTCATGCTTCCTATCCATACCCATGAGCGATCCAGCCTGAGATGAGGCAATTCCATTCCCAATCGGTGGAAGCTCAAATAGGACATTTCCATTAAAGGCTGCAGGAAGGAAGTGAACCTTCTCGACTCTAAGGGAATCGAAGCCTAACTTGGTTAAAACAAATTTTGATCTGGATCGACACCGAAGAGTACGTAGACAATCGATTGTAGAAGAAAATTGAATAGGATTCGGAATCACCGCGGGTTTGGATATTGGAGGCAGAGAGGAAGTGGGAGCCGCAGCCGAAACCATGGCCGGAAGTGACGTTTTCTTCTCGGATTCAGAGGGACTGAAATCTAGACTGTCACTGTCGGAGTCATCGCTAAGGATGTGAATCAGATTCTCTACCGGTTCTAATTTCACTCTCTGCATCAAAGGTGTCACCTGAGTTGTAGTGGTAGACAACTTGGGAGTTAAGGAAACTGAAGGAGAATCATCAGGAACCTCCTTAGCACCATACACTTTGTACTTCCCACATCGAAGTGACCAGACTACAACGTTGTTTCGATTAGAAGAGGACTGAGCTACAGTGTCTGTGAGCTCTCCTATGAACTTATCGAATTCCTCTTTCTCAACATTCAAAGACCCCTCACTGATATGGAAACAATGACTCAGTTGAAGGGAAGTAGCAGACACGATTCCCTCAGAATCAGTAGGGAAACAGATTGGGACACATTCACTATCTCCACGAATTACGACGAAACCAGCCTCATGACCCGCCGTGGAAGCCATTCTAAGCACAAAACTAGGCTGCAAATGATGAGAATCCAGATGGAATAAGGGGTTGTCCTTTAACTGAATGGAAGGTGAAGCATGGGACGTTCTAATCCTGATGTGCTTAGAATTAATGCTTTAGCTAGATTTCGGAGGTTTGTGCCAAATAACATCTCTTGCCGACAAGCGTGGATTCCAAGGCACCAAATTAGATGGCGGTGATGGAAATTCAAGAGTAACTGATATCATAATGATAAAATTGGCGACTAGCCAAGCTTAAAAATATGATTAAAGGTCAGACCAAATCACAGGATATAAGTACGCTCAACAAAAATGATTTGATTTCAAGTCGTGAATTGATACAGTACATTTCTGATATTGGAATTAAAAATGGATATGACAATGGCATTTAATTTATGGGTGCACTACAAAAAATAGTAACTGGCGGTTAGGCCACATTATAGCTAATTGAATAACTCAATAGAAATGGCTATGGCGGTTCGATGCAATTATGCACGCAAGAGGCGCCACTAGGACATGACAGAAAGCAATGAGTAGCACTATTAAATGAAGTTGTAAAGAGTCACCATAGAGTAACACGGCTTATGTCTATTCAAGCAAGGCACAAAATTAGAATCCAATATACATTGAATACGAAGGCTAATCTTTGCCAATGAGTCTCTTGCTATTATAAAAAGACGAAAGCAGAAGCTCTATTTTAGTGATCGTAAAACATTGATGAGAAGTAGAGTAGTGCAAGGCATAGCGATGGGAAAGTCTAAGGATTCCTTCTCTGAAACTACCAAAAAATTAGAGTTTGATGGAGTACAGATTGTTGATGATAGGGAGAGAAGTACTAGGCTAACTGTAATTCCAGAATGCTTCGCTGGAAGTCGTCATTGCCCTAAGGACAGAAATGAACTTGCTCATGTGCAAATGCGTGAAGGGACCCCATTTGAACCGGACGTGAGAGAAATGACAGCTTACTCAGGTACTTGAGAGGATTGGCCTTCGTGATATTTGTGAGCTGTAAATTCGTGATGAACATGTGGCTAGGGATTGGTAGTGAGTGAATTAGGTTTATGTATGAAGATGAACTCCTTCGAGAGCGAGTCTGCGAAACACTAGCGATTCTGATTTAGGGTATTCTCGTTTGAAGTAGATGATCTCGGCTTGGAGACTGAGTTAGCAAATAGGGTGCGATTGTGGTGTAGGTAATAATCGATTGAAGTTGTTTCTCAGGGTTCGTAGTTCCTACTCCTACATTCCTTGTGCTGGACTTTGAAGGATAGGTTCAAGTTATTTGCGTGCACTTGAATTGCTTCTACGGGACCTGACCTAAATGTTAATGTAGAGATGCAATCGTCTCTCAACATTTGATTGTGCATTGTCTTGCTGTTTACTTATCAGGAAGTGGGTGTTGCAGGAGAGTGCAAAGGGCGGGAGGAAGGGCTTGGCACATCGTCGATGATGGACGGCAGCGAAACAAACCTGGCACCGAGACCCTCAGGTGTGATTGTCGCTAGCTTTTTGTTGTTTCGGAACTGCGTTAAGGTTTCGGGAATTCACGGAGAGGACCACGACAATGTGGTATTGTAGACAAAAATGCGTTGGGTTTCTGTAGACAGATTGGTTTCGGGAATTTGCGGGGAGGGGAACCACGGTGTTGAACGGTATGATGCATTTAGGGTTTAGGGATTAGGCGGAGTTGGGATCCGTTGGTTTGTGGTAGCGTAGACTAAATTCATGATCGGAGATATGGTAGAGGAATGGTAAGATTTAATGGAACAGGGATTCAGGGTTTAATTATTCGGTTTGGGAGAGAAAAGAGTAGAGTAGGACCGAGATTGGTGTCACGGCAGGAACTACATTAGCGAGGAGGCTGTCCACCTTGATTGGGCGTTGGCTGATAGAGGAACGGCGTCTGCACAGCTGTGATATTAGGTGTTCGTGTTTATTTTCCTGCTCCCGGTGGACGGTGTGACGACGCCTGCAACGCAACTGCAAAGACTGTTTGATTAAATATTTGCTACGCATATTTAGCTTATTTTCAAGCACTTGCACAATCTGAATTCAGTCATTCATCTGTCGTTTCACTTCTTGTTTCGTTGCATTGTAGATACGAGAAGCCAATCTGATGCGTTGCTTCGAGCAGAGGATGGTGATACCGATATGGAGGCAAACACATCCTTTAACTCTGTTGTACAAGTATCAGATAAACTGATATTTTGGAGTGCATCAAATTATGGATTCACGTGTGATTTCACTAACGTACATCTTTGTTGCGGCAGGGAGTTCACCCGTTCCAGAACTGAATGAAGATGGGGGGGAAAATGTCGATATTGATGACGATTCAATATCTGATCGAAGGTCCTCAGAACCACTATCGGCTGCAGAATTAGAGAAGCAGATGGATGATCTAGTTTTGAAGGAAACAGTGAATACGACTACGCTGTTGGATGGTCTTCGATTTCAGCCAAAAGAGAAATCGAAGCTTGACATCCCACTGTGCTGGATGATTGGTCTGCCTATCGTTCGACCACACCTGAAAAACGATGTGATGGGGCTTGGATCCCATTTTCTGAAGAATGGATACATAAAAGGCTCAGGTGCTTTCTATGTTGCGACTGAGAATCATGAGGGGAAGACTGTTGAAGTCACAGAGGATATCGTGAAGAGTTGGATTCTGGCTTGGACTGCGGCAAATGAGTCGTTTGAGCAGAGATTGAATGCGGATCCAGACCTACGAGTGTTTTCAAGGAAGATGTTTCATGTTAGGGATGGCAATCATCGGCTTCACGCATGGCTTCCAGTCATAAATCGCGACCACGGTGAAGATCCGAGCTGGCATTTTGCGGTGGAGTCCATTCTACTTAATGTAAATGGATATGTTCCAGTTCTTCTATCTGCGCTGCATCAAGTAAATTGGTAAGATTTCATGCTGTCCAAGGATTATACAACATTATAAAAGTATGTGTATTAATGCTTTTGGATCAATATTTGCAGGCGAAACCAAAAGTCCTTCGTAACAACAAACCTTGTTCACAAGCTCTACCACATTCAGGGAAAGGCTAGGCAATTTTTGAGTTATTTCGAGAAGCTTGTCTCGAAGGCGGAAATCGAAGCAGCTGAAGCGAAGCAGAACTCTGTGAAGGGGACGTGGTACACTCTGACAATGAAGTCCTTGAACTTTGTCCTCTATCAGTTATGTTCTTCGCTTCATTTGCATTGTCCAATATTTTAGAATCACATTTTTCTATATTCGATGATTCATAGTGCCACTGATAGGACTCCAACAAGTCACACCTACACCTTTTGTTACGATGTGTGTGCACAGGGCGGTGTGCCGCTGGCGGCACACCCCCTTGTGCATGCACCAAGCGCACAATATGAGCGCTCGGACCATGCTCAAGGGTGTGTGCCGCTGGCGGCACACTTCCCTGTGCACACATAGTGTGCTTAGAATGTGCACAGGGAGGTGTGCCGCCAGAGGCACACCCCCTTGAGCATGCACCAAGTGCACGGAATGTGAACTTGGTGCATGCTCAAGGGGGTGTGCCGCTGACGGCACATCTCCCTGTGCACACACCGTGTGCACATTCCGTGCACAGGGTGGTGTGCCGCCAGCGACACACCCCCCTTGGCTTGTTGGATTAAAGGAAATAGAGCATTTTGGGGGGGTGTGCCACTGGCGGCAGACCTCCTTGGCCACACTCCATGTTCACTTTAAGTGCACACGGGGTGTACAAAGAGAGGTGTGCCACCAGCGTCACATCCCCTCGGCAGGTTGCATTTCATTGGAAATATCACCCACTCTTCCAAATCCGTTTCGTAGTATGGGGCTTAGCTCTTGATGTTAGTTTTCTTCAATTGTCCAACTTTGTGCTTGACCATTTTTCCCTATTTCTGCAGCAAGAGATCGGTGAAGTAGCATCCGTGGCTCAGAGAAAGTTTGTAGAGCGATTCCTGGATCCCAATGAGTGGACTTCTACTAATGCTCAGGACTTCGTCAGAAAAGCCGCTAAGAAGATGTAAGGCTCCTTTCTCTCGAAGCTCCGAAAGCAGCTTCCAATTGCAGATCCTAAGCACACTCCAGCATTTCTTGCTCAACTGAAGTTGCACTACGAGGCTCATGATGACGACGCAGAGATGACCCAGGAGAAGCTCTCCATGCTTGCGACATCTGCCATGGATCCCGCTATGAAAGTCAAATGGCTCCAGCGTTGGAACAGAGATGGAAATCTAAGAGAATCTCTTAGATTTCCAAAGGCAAAGTTTCCTGACAGTGAGTTCCGTGATTGGCTTCACCAAGCTACGTGGTAGGCTCAGGTACCCAATCTACACACTTTGTTTACTATTTTTGTTCAAAAGTATAGTCATTCCTAATCGTTGAACTTGTTATTGCAGCTGTCTACTGAAGCTGAACGTCTATTGGAAGGATCGTTGCTGGATATTGGAATAGATGTGAATTACGACCCTGAGATTGGCGACCTAGTCACGCGAATTTCGGACTACATCGAGGAAAAGCGGATTCAGCTCTGGGACACAACATTTTATCGAGAGTTCAACGTGGACAAGGGCGTTCACAAGAACTATGAAGCAGCCAATCAGTGCGGGTTCCCTTTAGCACTGCGTCGAACCTTATACATGTACTTCAAGTTTATCTTCATGCCGGCAAAGGCAGTGACTCGGAACCCCCCATTCGTCGCATCATACCTAGATCCGAAGAGCCCCTCGACGATGATATCTGAGGGTATCAAAGTTGATTGGGGTCCTCAACATTGGGAGCGCTGCGGATGGTATCTGGACTGCCCTGTCCAGAAACCACCTCATTTTGACATTACATTGCGAGATGGCATTCAGCCAGAGTTCATTGGGGTCGAGTCAGATGCAGATGCAGTTCCAGTGCCAACTCGAGGAAAGGGTAAGGGCAAAGCTGCCACAAAGAAGTCGCGTGGATCTTCATCTCGAGACTCTGAAGTCGAGGTTGTTGTTCCCTTAGCAATCGCAGCGACCGACTCTGCTCCATTGGTGTTCGAGAGCATTCCAGATGTCCAACCTCCTTCGGATATTCAGGGCTCTCCTCCTCAGCCCTCCAATGCTGTGAAGAGAAAGGCGTTTCATGGCGCCTTCTCACCACCGAGCTCATCGGCTGCAAAGATGGAAATAAGAGTCGAGCTATCATCTCTTCAAGAGATGATGAATGGTGGGAAAGATCACCTCTGCATGGCTCGACTCAATGAGTTTATGCTGAAGGTAAAGCCTCGCCTTTTTTTCCCCTACCATATGATATGCTTCAAATCATGTAGTGCCTTACTTGTGGCATCCAAATTTTATTCCTCCACTCACTCTAATATTTATCAGTTCGTGTTCTTGTAGGTTTGTCCTCCCACACCAACCTCGTCCCGCAGCGCAATATGTCCCCACCATGGATTTGATCTCATTTTCGGGGACATTCCTGAAGGCCTCTGGGTTCCCTCGATTTCTCGGGATGCAAAAGACATTCCCTCTTGGAATGTCTATGCTGAACCGGTTGTAGAGGCCCTCTTTGAATTTTCTGATTCCTTTCTTCATGACGAAGGTGGTATTCTGGTTATCATTCCAGAGTCTGTGCAGATCCGCACCGACGTCCAGTCATACGCGGCAGCCTACGATTTTAAGTTACTTCACGAGTGGTGGGTCGTTAACAAATTACCGTTGGCATTGCCAATTGATCCATCAAAGAAGGTTAGAAATTGTTTATCATTGATACTGCTTCATATTTCATTTACTTTTTCACCTAATTCTATTAACTCACCTTGTTTTTTTTATTTCAGACCCACCGGTTCCGTATCCACCTCTACATGAGGAACGCATTGCCAATGGAGTCATTCACATGCGTTGTCAATACTCAACTTTCCAAGACTGGTTGGGGAGTAGAAGAGACCGACGTCCTTCTCAATCACAACCACACCGCTTCCCAAACCATGCGTGGTAATGTTCCATGGCGGGCTGGTCGGGAGAAGGGCGTCATTTTTTTCCAGATGTTGTTCGAGTCCCTTACGAAGCCAGGCGCTGTGATCTTTGATGCATTTGCATCTACAGGTATTGCTTCACCATATATAGCCTTTCTGATCGATTCTCATATTGTACTAAACAATGATCCAGTATATAAATCTCATCCTCTCTGATCCTGTAGGAAACTCTCTTCGCGCGTGTCGCGCTGCTGGTCGGCATTTCGTGGGTTTCGAATCCGATAAGGCTTTATTCAAGGCAGTGTTGAAGCCACTATTTATGCCCAAGCCTCCGAGATCCACTTCCGTTCCGCCCACCACAGTTGACCTTACCATTGATGAAGAGCCCCTTATCCGCAAGATCGCCAAGAGAAACCGCTTGAGTAAGTAAGTCACAACATTTAATTTTTCTTTTGTTCTTTTCAGAATCCCTTATATGCCCAATTCAACTATTTCTAGACTATGAGGTGAATTCTGGACTAAGGACTAAAAGAAAGATCTGGAGATGTGCCTCATAAAAGATAGTGAAGCATAAAAGCCGAGTTTAGAGTACTTTTCAAGCATTAAATGCATCATCAATGACACTTATGAAGGAAGAAATGGCTAGAGCGACCAAATTTGAATTTAGACAATACGTGAATCCGAAACATGCAGCCGGATATCTCTGGGTGAATATTAAAGTGGAAACCAGAAGAAGAACCGAGTCCTGAAAACAGAAATTGATGGACATACTGTACATCACAAATGTGTGGTTGAGAAACATGTGGTAGGGAAAAATGGGACAGTGATGCGGACAGAAACTACTCGCAATTGATAGAACATGCAACCGGATATCTCCGGTTGAAATCAGAGTAAGAGTCCAGTACTAAACTGTTTCATTATAAGAAAGTGTCATACAATATATAAAGGATAGACGTTGATAAGAGGCGCGTGTAATCTACGGAGAATCGATTCAACTATTCTAATTTTAGTGCTTTATAGATGCCCTCTACCCGTCCTGTATGGTGTCTCCCATATGTTAGATAATGGACTATAGCCTTTCTAGGATTCTTGAATGGATCTAGATCTGCAACAACAACAAATATAGGCCACAAATAATGCCTTGTTCTAGGATTAAATGAGGCCTTCTTAAAGATGTGGAGAAACCTAACATAGCTAGGCGTTCGAGTCTGTTTGTTGGCATAGCAAAAAAGAATATCTGATAAGATGTCTGGGGGCAATAACACTTGGGCTGCCTCCATGAGCCTATCTGGACGCATAGGAGACCAGATCCCGACATTGAAATACCGCAGTAGTATTCGAATAACATCTGCCGTGTGATCAAAGGAAGGCAGCTGCGCGGATTGGGACTTGGCCGAGTCAATGACCTCGTCCGAGCAGAGAGGACCACGGAGAGATATGACTATGACCTGCGAAAAATATGGCACGACCATAGAATTGAAAATTGAACATTGAAAAGAAGAGAAAATATCGTAGGAGGAATTCAAGTGACATCGTGGACCGGAGATCTCCGGGTGCCCCTCCCAGACCAACGTTCTGTAGTCGAAATGGTCCGGAGAATACTGAAAAGTGTTCACAGATATTAAAGGTGAAGTTTGGGGGCGAGACACCAACAATAACAAATCAAAAGAAGGACCTCAACAAATAACGTTACTGACAACATCATTTGTCTTCAAAATTGAAAGGTCTAAATCCCACAAACATTCTTGACGTAACATTTACAAAGCATAGAGTTAATACTATCCAGTATATTTCATTGTTCTAAGGCGCCGAAATTATGCCCTTCACCACGGAGCGGGCTTGAGGGGAATTTTTGTCTACTGGATCACTGGCAAACTTCAATGGATTCCGGCTAACAAAGCCGGGAACATCCTCATTTGACGCTAGCAGTCCGGAGAGCCATGGGAGAAACATGGTGGTCAACCAGGCTTTACCCGAATTCCCAGTCCATGATGGCGGATGAACTGCGTTGTAGGGATCGTTCCGGACATTCTTTAGTGGGGTATCGTCCACAAGCAAGACATCCTTAGGAGACGTGGGCGACGCTTTGCAGTTATAAACTGTCAGGTCCATTAGGAAAATTGGCTTCTTTGGATGAGATGGAAGCATACATGATGTTTTTGTGCAATCAGCCTGCGTTAGGATTCTGGCGCCTTCCGGAATGGTAGCACCTTTCTTGCGCAGCTCCTTGATGATATCCACAATATTCTTTTCTACTACACTGCTCCAGAATGAGATAGTAGCCTTCTCTCCCACGAAGTTCAGGATTTCAATGGAACCCGGCCTTACTTTGATGTCTCTCGGTTGTCCCTGTTTAAATTCCCCCATGTGCACAAGAACTCCATTTAAGTCAAACACGACATGATAAACCCGTTGTTGTGTTACCTGATGCTCGATTGGAGGCTCTCGGACGATCGTCGTAAACTTCTTCGGACCTGAACCCAAAATACGAGTACGTCGGCTGAGATGAGGAACTTGTACAGCTTAGAGAAATTGCAAAGATACATATAAAAGTGTTCCGCACTCACAATCCTGAAATGCTCGATGGAAGAATGAGCACTATATAGATGATGGCACGTAAGTATGAATGTCCATATTAGGCACCTGGGACAGTAGGGGTAGTATCCCTAGAAGCCTGAGCTACACCAGCGACTTGAGCAGTCTGTGCGGGGTTTCTGTCACCGACATCCTTCGATTGTGTTGATCCTGCCGACACCTGAATACCAGGAATAGAGTAGTAAGAACACGGTCTGCGTAGAGTGAATTGTCCTGAGAACAATGAAGAAGGTTTGATGGAGAAGTAATTGTTCACCTTATCTTTCTAGGCCCTTGTCCAAACTGTAGGCGGAGGAGGAGGAACTTTCGGTATAGGATTCTTGGCGATTGCCTTCTTCTTCTCTTTTTGAGCCAGCTGCCCGTGGCTCCGCGGAGGGCTGCGTGGAGGGGGGGATTGCTATTTTGCGTGCCCAACTTTACGAGCCGCGAGCCGAGAGCCTAGGATTGCGAGCCTAGAAATAGAAAAAATTTGTATTATTGAGAAAAGTGAAAGTGAAAATGAAGTATAAAGTTAGGAAAAATATAATTTAAAAAAAAAAGTTAGAAAAAAAAATGAAGTTAAAAATAAAAGTTCAAGAGAAGGGGCCCTACAGCCGTGGAAATTGATGAACCGTTGGTGTTTATTTTAATGTAGTCATTTCGTATTAGGGCTTTGGGCTTTAGGCTTTGGCGGTGATCTTGACTGCTAAAACGGTTTAGGCATCCTATAACCGTGGGTGTCTGAACCTTGATTCAAAATAAATTGGTAAATATTTGGATATACCATAGGTTTATAATCATTATATCAGACTCCACATAAACTATTATAAGAGTAATTTAACATAAAGATTTCCTCACACACATAATATAGATAGCCTTCGGTAGATTTTTCTCCACACGTTTGTCATAGAGAAACTTGGGCAATAGGATGGACTCTTAAGTAGAATGGTGGGCATCATTATTCAAAGCTACCTTGTATTGAACTCTGTAGAGCAATTCTTGAGAGGCTTGACAGTTCAAGTTATGTTATGGTTTAAGGTCATATTGTTGGACTTAGAAATTGTAGTCTTCAAATTGATGCAATTGGAAGTAATGAGTTAATAAGGGTGGAGAGGGCAGTACTAAGTAGGTATTCATGACATTTATTTTGGAAGTTTTTAGAGTTAGGCAAGTAGTTCACAAAGTCTTAGAAGTTTTGTTTAATTGATATGGGTGTGCTTGAGTGATAGAATCATTTTGATTTGCTAGAAATCAAGTAGAGGTGACGAAGATGGAGCAAAAAGGTCTGAATGTAGACATCACGATTCACAAAGCTCATTTGTTTGAGAAATGGTGAAAACTCAAAGCTACAATTTTTATTACACTATGACTTTGAATGCAAGTGGAAGTGGATGATAACATTACCTTAATGCGGTTGGTAATTTGGTGAAGGCATATAACTGTGTCATTTTGATGAACTCTGAAGTACTTGAAATAATATTCAAGAATAATATGAGGGAAGCAATCTCTTCGGAGGTTGATGTGCTGAACATTACAATTAAAAAACTGAAGTGGTTCATGGTGATCTTGTATATTCTTGGACGGATTTACTTTGATGGACCCGTTGAGTTGTTGATTACGCGGCCAGATTTTTGGAAAGCGGTTGATATGCTATTTGATGAGCTATTTGTTGCATGTATAAAGTATGAAGCACAGGCACTGGAGGCCACAGTCATTGCCGGAATGAATGACCATTTGACGCGTGCAACTGCAATGTGTATTGGTGCCAAAGTACGATGATGACCATGAACTCGAATAGAATGCGGATTTCCAAGTGCTACATGAAGCATTAAGTTCAGGACCACTTGTCAAGGTCGACAAAGGGAATGGATACTGGTAGTGGTTTTATACCCACATTTTTAAACAAAGTCTATGAGGATATGGGTTTTGTTTAAAAACACGGGCAATTGATATCATATGCAATTGCAACATTCCACGGTGCCATGACAAAGTCTCAATCGGGAGAAATATGCTCCGTCATTAGCCCGATGAAGTCATATTAATTTTTGTCAAATAAAGAAACAAAGAATGATGTTTGAGGAAGTAATAAGAACTCCAACTAAGTTAAGCAATCAAGTTTTCTTCGAAACTTTGCGGATTGTTCGATCATGAAGAAGATGCCAGGTAGACCATAAATATAAAAGAATCAACAAGTGGAGCGATTGTTCAATTTTAAAGAAGACGTCAAATCTTAATGAAACAAAGCCTCTCAAGGGCGTCCATCAAACAAAACAAATGCAGAAAATCAATAATTATTAATGATCAATTCAAAAAGCACCTCAATATAGCCGGTGATAGGGGCATTCCAATTGATGAGCATTGTGAATTGCAAATGTTAGGTTGATCTACTCAATATTGAGAAATAAACACTAAAATGAATTGCAAACGCAGTTGTCCTATTCTTATAGAGTTGGACGGCTTTAATAAAATAAAAAAAAAGTTGAGAGAGGCTAGATCATACGGTTAGTCTCAGGTTTCTTAGTCTCTTTCAATAGATCTTTGTCTTTTTGAATTTTAGAGCCTTAAGATTGGCTATGGACCAATGCCAGAGATGAGAGTATTGAGGAGGCTGTGAGTTGTGGTTTCAATATCTAATAGCTACTGTAATTATTGGCACTTGAGATTTGAATATAGTCATACGATAGAATTGAAGATGAAGGAGACATGATAGAAAACTCCGCGCTAAATTTGGACATCTTAGAGCAAATTAGCATGGGGAGAGAACATATTTGAAAGCTTCCATTTTAGTGAAATTACAAGGTCTTCATGTAATTGGAGTTTGGAGATATTATAAGTGTATCATTTCATATAATTGTAGAATCAGTGAAGGCACAAAAATCAGTTCTCTCAATGTATTTGCCGGTATATAGAGCAATGGTGAAGCACAAGATGGGGGAAAGAATTGCTTCCATGGACGGTCTAAAGCTGTTCAATGTGTTGTTGTATGTTCTTAATGGTATATACTTTGATTGGACTAGACGAGTTGCAAAAAATACCAATAGAGTTTTCAGGAAGATATTGATGACTATTTTTATGAACTCTTTAATGCATGCATTAAGTATGGAGTGAGGTTGCTGAAGCCTACGATAATCTCCGTCATTAACACTCATTTGAAATTAGAGAACTGCCATGTGAATTGCCGTTGATCAATGATCATGACCTTCAATATTAGTGGAAAAGATAACTACAAGCAATACTTTGTCAATCATAAGCACTTGCACCTTTGATTTTGGACAAAGGAAATAGAGACAAGTAAGGCATTTGCAAGCGCATATTTGAATCAAATTTGAGTTGATAAGTATTTGAATTTAAATAAATCGCGTAATTGATTGATTAGATTTCATAAGATTCAATATAATATCATGCAATATTCTCCATCATCATCATACTTGTAAAAAGGGTGCCGACATCGGCACTCCTAAGGACACTCTTCCCTTATTCTTTGAGAGAATCTTTAAGGGAGGGACACATTGACACTCATCTAAATGGTCCTTCTTATCCATTAAAAAAAATCTCCAGAGGGAGTGTCGATATCGACAATCCACAAGAGGGCCCTTTCTATGTTTAAAAAGAGATCCTCTAAAGGGGATGCCGACATCGGCAACCTCCTAAAATTCATATTCACGCTTTGGAAAATTTTCAAGGAATTCCAAAATAGTATCACACTTCATCATCCAACACTCTGAGAATAAGTTATCTACGGATGAAGTGATAAATTCCAAGACTTCATCCAAAGATAACTTATTTTTGGAGCATTAGATGACAAAGTGTGATACCATTTTGGAATTCTCTTAAAAAAATTTAGAGCGTGAATGTAAGTTCCAGGGGGCACTAACATCGGCACTTTACAAGAAGGCCTATCCAATCTTTTAAAATGGAAGTACTAAAAAGGAGTGCCGATATCGGCACCCTCTGAAATTTACATTCACGCTCTAAGATTGTTTGAGAGAATTTTAAAATGGTATCACACTTTATTATCCAACAATCTAAGAATAAGTTATCAATGGATGAAGTAGTAAATTCCAAGACTTCATCCGTTGATAACTTACTGTTAGAGTGTTGGATGATAACGTGTGATACCATTCTAGAATTCTCTCAAAATTTTCTAGAATGTGAATGTAAATTTCAGAGGGTGCCGATGTCGGCACTTCTTTTTGGAAGTTCCATTTTCAAAGATTAGAAAGGCCTTCTTGTAGAGTGCCGATGTCGGCACTCCCTTTAGAGGTTCACATTGTAAACAAAAGAAGAGTGCCTAGTGGAGTGCCGATGTCGGCACCACCTTTAGAGGTTCTCTTTTTAACTGTAGAAAAGGTCTTTTTGAGGGATGATAATGTCTAAAATTCTTTTTGGAGGTTCTTTTGATAAAAATGTAAGGGCGTCCTAGGGGTGCCGATGTCGGCACCTCCCTTAGACGTCTCACATTTCCTTTTCAAAGATATAAAGGACCCTCTAGAGGAATGCCATTGTCGACACTCCTCTAAAGATTGATTTTTTAAAATGAGAAGGCTCCTTTAAACGAGTGCCGATGTCGGCATTACCTTCGGGGGTCTCTTTTCTAAATATAGGAGGGGATATTTAGAGGAATGTCGATAATGGGGTCAACTTTGGAGGTTCAATTTTTAAACATAAGAAGGATCCTTAAAAGAAGTGCCGATGTCGGCAACCCCATTGGAGGTTGTCTTTTTAAAAATATGAAAGGCCTTCTAAATTCTATTGGAGTGCCAATGTCTGTACCTTCTCTAAAGGTTCTTTTTTCAAAACATAGGAAAGGTGTTTTAGAGGGTGCTGATGGCAGCATTCCATATCAAGGTGTTTTTTTCTAGAGATACAAATGACCTTCTAGTTTGATGCCGATGTCGGCATCCTCTTTAGAAGGTTTTTTCTTCATATATGGAATGGATTCTCTTGTAGAGAGCCGATGTCCGCAACCCCTTGGGAGGTTTCTTTCTAAATATAGGAGAGGTTCTGTAAAAGGGTGCCCATGTCGGCACCTCTTTAGTGGTTGGAGCGTGCAAAGATTACCTCAGACATTATTTTTATGACCAAAAAGTATTCTTCACAAGACCCTTGCATATAAGGATCTTGTCTTTGTCTTGGTCAAGTTCAAGCAAATGTCTTACCCTAGTATTTAAAATGAGATAACCGCTTTTAGATATATGCGTTGTTTTGGAGTAATGGATGGCATTATTAAACTAACAAGCTTTAATAATTGGGCATTTTTTTAGAAGAAGCATTTCCCAGGACAAGCTTATCTTCAAAATGGCGGAGATAGAACTTAAGATCAGGGTTGATTTAATTAAGATTATGCAACTTAGAGATGACTTAGACGATGCGCGGATGATGTTTAACTATGTCAAAAGTGTTTAGTCTTAGACCACTATAGCTGCCTATGTGTAAAACTCTATTTACCGTCCCGTGATGACAATTGTGACTTTTGATATGTACTCTAAAATGTGGTATTTTAGCAAGTGTTCTGGAGATGATGCAATGAGCTTTCAACTAGGCATGACAATTCAAATCCAAATCTCAAAGAATTAATGCTCGACATTATGATTTAGCAGCGAGATGCAAAAATCAATATTACTTTAGAGTAGAGCGGGTTTGGACATCCAACCGTTAGTACTATATTATTCATTGCTAGAGGTCACTGTCGAAGGACTGCTGACATCGGTACTTTCTTTAGGCGGTTGTCATACTTATCTAATATACTACCTTATGCCGCTACTAGTGACATTTTGTATACTAAGTTCTTCTATCACTTTGCCATGCCAAACGTTGTATTAATCATAATTAGTCATCAAATAATCTATCGGAAGCTATTCAAACATGTTAAGATGTCATCATATATTTGACGGAATTGGTGGAGAACAAGTGGTTCCAATATTCAAACAAAAAATTATGATATGCATATTGCGGCTGTAGATGATATGGTCTAAGCATGCATCCGGATTGTTGTCTATTACCAATATTTGAAAGGCGAAAAAACTAGGTAACGATCATAGGAAGGATTAACTCACTTTTTGGATTGCCTATCGCATCATTCAATGCTTTGGAAAACATGTCGCACTCGCCAATATGCTCGATGCAGATAAGTTTCGTACTCGCAATCTTAACCTACAAGGTAAGGAAGTTTTTCCCAGAAGTCTAATTCTAATCTCTGGGAAAAAAACGGTTTCCTCTCCAAGATTAGAATTAGACTAGCATCACCTTGACAAAATAAAGGCCTCATACTTGAAGATAAAGGCTTTTTGTATTGATCCAATGATTGCTAACCTTACAATTGTAGAGAGGCCACCGCACTGCACTTGCTCTCCTGAAGCAAGTGAAGTACATCCATCGATTTTAATTGCGACTTATTTCCGGAATGAGCACCTTAAAGTTGTCCATGAGACTATCTGTGATGAAAAGCTATCGCACACTGGAAGGCTTCCAAAGACATCCAATAAAGCATGCTTTGCTCTATAGGTCGGTATAAGGAAGTAGTATGTGGGCAAGATTCTGCAGCATGGAAGAAATACATTTGCCTCAATATATACGGGGCTAATGGATAATCTCAAGAAAACGAGAATGAAAAGAATGCGATTCTTGTTTTGCAACAACAACATTCATAGTTGTATTATAGGCACACCGCAACGGTAATTTCAATCTAAGCTACATATCCCAGACTTCTGACCAGTTGAAATGAAATCAAAGTAGAGTAGGATGGAGATATTCGCCCTCAAACACGTCGAGTTCCGTCAGATTGAGTATGAGGCGTTGTCCACTCAAAGGTTTTTTGGAGAAAGCATATCCGTCAACATCAACGACTATCTTGCCTTTTTTAATGCTGTGGAGCACCCAACAAAGAGATTTGGAAAGAATTCCGTCCGCTTCATTTACTATACACAATGACAGTTGCGCATCTATTCTTTCCGTGATTGGGCAAATCCACATGATTCTAATTATACCGCCTCCAAGCTTAGGTTGTATTGTAACTTTCGAGTCTTGAAACATATCCAAGGTTTCTAGGTGTTTGATGACGATCAACAAGTTTCTAAACTGCAATTGCCCAACGTTTACAAAGATGTCTAAGAAATCATTAGGCAAAAGGGGTGCATAGGCTTACTATTTCTACCTCTGTTACATCTTCAAAGTTGTCTGTGGTTTACATCTCGAGGTATCTGTATTCATTCACACATCTAGTTTCTGCTGGAAATGATTAAGCAAAATTTATAGATTTTTCTGTTTAAACACTATAGTGCATAGCTGTCATTTATAGTATTTTGACCTTGTATAGTGTCACTCTAAATTCTATATAGAAGGCGATGAGACAAAAAGGACCACTTCTACCGTTTGTACTAGTTCTTGTCCATCACTCGCAAGTCTACACTTAGTGACTATAATGGAACATAGGGAGACTGAGATTGGAGATTTACACTTCCCTTGCAAGTATATAGAAATCGAGTTTAATATCTCACTCATTCAATGTCCCATTCCAAGACTCTTTTTAATTTTTCCGGTTCCAAAAACTACATTTTCGAGTCGTCAATTGTCCACAAACTATCCTTCATATCTCTCCACTTTTCTCCCTTATCTTTAGTTCTAAACACTTACTATTTGTCCTTTACCCATAGTTCCATACTCTAAATCATTTGCTCTTTGTCCCACTAGCTTTATCGCCCGTACACATTTTAAATCTCCCAAATTTACCATGTCTTAGGTCATCATCCACCAAATTTAGTCATCTATCTCCAAATCTTGCCTCTTGCTATCAGAATCTCCCAAGCCTTCTAGGCCGTTAATTCTAACTCTAAATCTTTTGTTCTACAGTACCCTAAATTCAACCAATATTTTTGGGTGTGTTACTCTCACTTTCGTAAATGCTCCCTCTCTAAAATCTTATGTACTCTACTTGACATCTCCTTAAATTGCACTAATCCCACTTCCTAAGGTCTCCGGATTCCTATAACCACTACCACTCCAAATTCTGAAACCTTCCTCTCCACCACTCTTTCCTCTCTGACTCCTCTCTCTCCCTCTTACTCTCCCTTTTTATATCCTAAATCATGCTCCAAAGCTTTATAACTTTAGAAATCCTATCTTCCCTTCAGTATAGGACCCTAGACTCCACGGTCATAAGTCCCTTTTTTCAAAAGAAAATCAACAATATTGTCATTTTTTAGATCCTTCCTGCATACAATTTTTCCACCCTCCTCCACGGTAATAGGTCCATTAATTTAATGCATTTAATCAATGTCATTCTAAAAAGACCTTAAAAATTTTACTTTTCAATGCCTTTTCCAAATTAAGAACTCAATTTTTGCCAACGAGGCTCGCGATCCTAGGCTCGCAGCTTGCAGCTCGCAAAATTAGGCACGCAAAATAGCTTGGTCCGCGCGGAGGGCTCACAACATGTAATTCACGCAATGTTTGTTGCGCCGATGCCTCATCCATCGTGTGATCGGTGTCACGCAAAGTCAGGTCCTCGGCAGTCTTGGACACAACCTCCACTTCAGGACGCGTCGTCAAAGGGTTGTCCAGCAGGAGATCTCCGGGTGCTCTGTGGGTGTGGTCGAACTCCAGGCGATCGGACATTGCCGTGTCATCGTCCAGATCTGGCGGAGGAGAACATTGCCTATCGGAATGCGAACTGGTTTCCATTTGAGAGGTACACCGTCTACCGTCCAGAGTAGAGTCGCTTGTCGAACTAGGCGAGGCACGCATGACAGGAGGAGGTGGTTCATCATCGTTTACCTGCAAGGGGTCGATTGGGGTGCCCGCACCGATGATCCGCACGGTTGTAGCCAAGGACTTGAGTCTAAAATTGGGAACCACTGATGAACTCGGTTCAGTCCGCACATCAACATCAAGCATCGTGGCATCAGATGTCTGCGTCACATTGACGAAGTCAGTGTGGAAAACATTAAGACGCAATACAAAAGTTAACGGTATCATACACCCGGAGATCTCCGGTTCAAAGTTGTCCTTGTCTACCGGGCGAACTAAAATTGAACATGGCAATGATAAAGAAGAGTCCTGAAGAATGGAGGGCATCCAAATCGAATGAACAGCCGGAGATCTCCGGATAAGGTAGTATCTGTAGGCGTTATACCTCGCCGGTGTAATTCATCCTCGACATAGCCCGTGTTTGAACCCTAGCGCCTGGGGTCGACCTAGTGATGTCAGTCTCCATTGCCTCCTCGGGATCGGCGTCGGTAACGTCGGCTAAGATATTCAAGTGGAATTTGAAGATTTGTTCTGCGCAGGATTCGGCCTTGACTTTGGCATCTTCGCTGTTCACAATCTCGAGGACCCGCGCGTCGTGAGTCTGCAAACGAAAAAATACCTGAGTAAGGCGTCATGCAATTCATATAACAGTATTTGGACCGGAAATCTTAGATATTGGATTGCTCGGGAAGGATTTCCTACTTACCAAGCCGAGGTATGTTAAATGTGGTCCTCCATGAACATTGACGACCACCATACCCTCTCTGATAAACCCCGTGAACAGCGAATCGAGGACCGAGATCCTCAGCTGTGGGACACCGGTTTGCTTCCACCGCTGGATGGTTTCTTTATGTTGAGCGGCTGAAAAGAAGGCCGGCATTCTTTCGGGGTGGCCTTTGAAAAGTCTCTTGAATGACTGAGCAGGCGTCTCGCTTGAATCGTATTCATACAGGAATACGTAGTATACTGTCTCCTCGACCCCAATTACTGGAACCGAAAACCCATCACCAGGGTGGGGGAAGTAGTAGACGACATGCGTTGCCCACAATTTTACCTTGCCTCTGGACTCTCTCTGCCAAAGAGTGATGTACCTCTTCAATTCAACGAATCCTGCGACGTCAGTGATAAGAACCGACGGTGATCTGACCCTCGTCCGCCCGTCCTTCGTGTCCACTTCGAGATGGTCGAAAATGGTTCTGAAGTCAAACACATCCAACACCTGTGCACGGCATATGTCGTCTTTCACGCGGTAAAGGAAAAAGAAGTAAAAGTGAGGGTCAGTGACGTTACGCCACTACTGAATGTTTGGCATGATAAGTACTTCGGCGATCTCGCCCCCTCTGTCAGGCATATCCCTGCAAGTATATTTGGAGTCGAACAGGGACGTGTCATCCGTGGGTGTGGCCTCGGCAGCATCTTCTATGATGTATTGACTCCAAGTGGACATGAGGAAGTCTGGAGTGGGATCGGTATCCTTGTTAATCGCCTTCAGTCCACCCTCAAGCCAAGCTTTATCCTTGGCAGAGTGATTAGCGGCGTCCACCCAGGACTCGAGCTGGACCCTTCTAATATTCCTCTCTTCGGCAAATGCGTCCCACTGCTCCTTCGTGTATGGGACAAAGTCAGCAGACTTCGAGGAAAGGGGGTGCGACTTGTATTTAAGCATCAGTTCATTCTTCATTGCACGGATTCTCTTCTCCTTGTTTGCCGCGTTTTCAGGAGTCTCCGCCTGCCCTTTCATAGTACCTTGGTTTGCCGCTTTGGACGACTTTACACAGACCTTCTTCTCGAGCACTAAGTCCGCGAGGTAGTCTAGGTCTTCAGCGCGCATTTTGTAAAGAGGCTTGAAGTCGTTCTGCACCAGAGGTTTCCGCTTCAGCTTAGCTCGGTCGCCCGTCTTCCCGTTGGAGTCTGGTAAGAGTCCAGCGACGAACAGCCTATCGATTTGGATCCACTTCTGGACCACCGCATCATCCATCTCGAATAGAAGTGGGACCTTCGCGTCTTTGGGGTCTGTTTTACCTAGGTGTGAAAACCATTGGCACCACTTGCCGTTGGAACGTCTGCAATTAGAACAATAACAGGGTGTAAGCAGCCGGAGATCTCCGGATGATTGGTTTGGTTGCTGTGAGGACAGAGCACATCCACGGAAATTAAAACTATTCAGGTTGAGAATGTATGCTTACCGAGAATGCATCAGATTGTGGACGACCATACAGTTGGGGGGCAGGTTTTCCGAACTCAAACCACTTTACTCTGCACGTCTGCAACTGCTCAGTGAAACTCTGCTCCTTCCGCAGACCCGTCAGATCTTGGCTAAGAGCGCGCGAGAGCTGTAGCAGGGTCATGTCTTTGGGGTCTGGTTTTGTCCAAACCGGGATGATAGAAAAGTGGGAGATCTCTCTGAGCATCCACGTTGCTGGCAATTCGTGTGACAAAACCTTGTGCGCCGCCACAGTATGCTGACCTCCGATAATGTAAAAGTGTGTCGAGTCCCTCAGGTAGTCCTCCTTCATCAGCTTGGTCGCGAAAAACTCCACCTTACTTCCTTCAGGTTTCTTCTTCAGTGGAAGGACTCGAATGTGAATCTCAGGTGCCGTGGCCTTCGAAGAAGCGCGAACTGCGTTGATAATTCCTTCAAGCCGTTCTTTCTGGATGACCCTGTATACTAATCCTCCAGGGGGGGCCCGGTACAGCCTATCGAAATGAACGAGCTTCACGACATCCTTCTTCGTGACAGGGTCTTCGACTGTCAAAGGCTTATTATTGTGTATGTAAACGTTTTTGAACGCGTCGTCGAGTACCTTGTCAATTGCTTCCACTTCTATCCGCTTCATTTTGGTTAGGTCAGCCTGTGTGAAGTTCAGGCACTTTTCGATCGCGAGGCCAGGCTCATCGGCCTTCGCTTTCTTCGCCTTCTCCGCCCGCGATGAGGAACCTCGGGTTGAAGTTTTCAAGGTGGACTTGCGTTTTCTTGCCAAAATCGATGCTGCTGTCAGAGACAGATTGGGAGTTGCGTCAGGAACGAGCATTCGGGACTTCTCTTGTGCTTCAGCCATCCACTTCCACTACTCATTAATGTACTCCGGAAACCACGTATCACCCGTTGGAGGGGCAAATAAAAAGTTCTCAATCTGGCAGGTCTGCACCATCTCATCCGAAATCTTAGATGATTCTAGGATCAAGCCGTATATGTGTGGCTCGGTGGAGGAGTCCACGTTCTCCTAGACGACAACGAGACTGACGTCGTCATCAAGACCCTGCATCTCGAGAACCTGGAGACCAATGTCGGGGTGTCCCCGTTTGCCAATCCGAAGCTGAGGGACAAATTCCCAGGCACCATCAGGGGTTTTAATGAGCTTGATTCCCCACTCGGATATGCTCTTACGGCATATGTAGACGTAGCCGACATTGTGTATCCCTCTGTATACAAACTCAGGGAGCCAATACTCTACAAACACCCCCAGTTTTCCGGGTCGACATTCAGTCGGAAGTGTGGATGACCACGAATCCCTGCAAGAAGATTTTGGAAGAACACACAGGCAGTTTAAAATCACTGCAATGGTCTGGTCAATATCGGGAATCCGACACCATATCACCGGACATATTCATAGATGTTGAATCCATGAATCCTGCTTCCAAATCTGTATCACAGAGCCAGCAGGGGACAGTACCCGGAGATCTCTGGCTGATTTGGGGAAGTCGAGTGCATCCAACAAGGAACGAATCCTGGCTGCTCTGGCGGATCCATTTCTGACCTGAACCGGAGATCTCCGGTTGAACACCCCTAAGTGGAGGTTCCCGATATTCAAATGTCCATCAACGCGAACCTCCACTTCTTCGATACGTCCGGAGATCTCCGGCTGCTTTCGAGAATTACTAACGCCTGTATAGGGTTTAAATATTCATCTGACCGCTACATCATCCGGAGATCTCCGGCTAATTTTGGAACTCCGTATTCAATTTGGAATATAGCCGGAGATCTCCGGCTAAAGCAAGTACGGCTCTTCGTAGCACTAATCGCATCATATCATCATTCGAATATTTACATTCATTTACAGAGAGGTTTGACGTAGAACTCTTGAAGTTTGATATACTCAGAAAACAAGTTACATATTCGAGAACATAAATAATTGTTTCAAAAAAGCTCACACAATTCTGTTAAAACTCGACCTTACACACAAGAAGAATAATCCGCTAATGTTACCATGGAACGCCAAATTTGACGACTCTACATGGATTACACTATATACATTGAATCGAACCAGACTCGACAGTCTCAGTGACGACAAACACATTCAAACATTCTTAGAATTCCAAAATCATTCGCATATTCATGAATAGATATACAATTATGTTCTCGGGACAATAAAAAACCAATCGACTGTAGCCAAACAGACATCTGAATTCTAGTACGCAATTTCTGAGGTTTTTCTTAATCATTCAAGTGTTTGTCCACTCGGTAAAAATCGAACTAATTCGGAACTCACTCATAAAAAGGAACCCCACCCGGTCGCTCGGACTGAGCAAAAACAGTTCAATTATGTTGACTTACCGGTTTCCATCCCACGGAGTCTCACTCGACGTCCCTGCTGTAGTCGCCATTTCCCACTCTCCTCCAGGAACTGCTCTCGATTAAAGTGTATACACAACTCTGCAGTACATCAACATTCAACAACTCAGAACGACAAACTCTACAATTACTCAAAAGCCCTAGAATGTAAGGTCCAGTTCTGACTGACAAGAATTCCGCGGAATATATATCAACACTGCATAAATTGTTCATTTACGGCCCTTCGAAACTGAATGCACAGAACACCAGAACCCTAAACCCTAAACCCTCCTATTATGCTCAAACGATTAACAACATCAGTACTATTTGACTCTCTCGAACCCTAATGAAGCTTACCGAACCCTACACCTGCTCTACTAACGATTCTAAACAGTCCTGTGCAGATTCAACTGAAATTTCACTGAAAGCCATTTCTGAGACATCACATACCTCTTCACTTGCCGAATCGGCGCACCCGTACGTCGTGGTTGTTCGTGTTGACGCCACCCAACCGCAGCGTCGTTCACTCTTGGCTGCTAAACCTAGGCGCTCTTCAATTTTCTTCCTAAAGCATTCGCTCTCTTTCAGTCCTGCTCTGTGACCTTCAGTCTATATCCAGTTAATAACCTCTCCACGGTACGCTCAATGTCCCTCACTTAAGTCAAGAGTCACCTCGCATACCAACGGCCTCTAACAGCACATACGAACCTAACCTAATGCGTCGACGCCGACTCCGCAAACCAAGAAAGAAAACCCCTCCCGCCACTTCCGCTCACTACCTTCGACATTACGAAGACAAAACCCATAAAAAACAAGAAATGGTTCATGCTTGGAGTTCCCCAAACCCAATGAGGACAAGCTGGACGGCGCAAGGGTGTAACGGCTCATGATGACAGTGGGTGAAGTTAAAAAATCAGCTGAAATCACGTACATATACAATATGTACATTTCACAATCATGACATTGTTAATGTCGTGAACATGCGTGACAAGACGTATTGATACCCGATTTCATGGGTATTTGATATGACTATAATAGATACTCGGGTTCACCGAGTATTAGAGTAATTATTATACTTGAATTTAAAACAACATAAGTGGAAAAGCTAAATCTCCCTTTCCGTTACTCTCCCTCCCTTCTTTCCCTCACTTGTTTTTCTTATTTTTGTTTTACTCTCCCCTCCTTCTCCATCTCCATCTCTTTTTTAATCTTGATTCTAATATTTTTAAACTCCCCGTGATTTCAATAATTACACAACCTTAAATTAACTTACTACTCTAAAAAAATCCCTTACTCTCCCTCTCTTACTCTTCCTCTCCCTTACTCTCCCTCCCCATATATTTTTTACATTTGATTATCTTTTTAGATTCCCCTTATTACATATCCTAAAAATATAAACTACTCTAAAAACAAATCCCTCAAGTCTCTCCCTCTCTTACTCTCCCTCCCTTACTCTCCCTCCTACTTGTTTTTTTATTTATTTTAGTTTTACTCTCCCCTCCTTATCAATCTCCATCCTTAGTTAATAATATTGAACTATTGTAATAGTATTTTTTTCTATCCCATTCTATTACAATATTCAAATTAATGCATAGGTTTCAAAGATATATTTATATTTTATGTAGATTGTTGTTACCTTTTTTCTTAAATGCTTTGTGATATAAAAAATACATGAAAATGGTTGATTTAATGCGTTGCAAACCAAGCGCGAACTCCTAGTCATACTACTAAAATCATAATTTGCACAGTAAACCACGGATTGAACTATCGCGTAGTCAACCATGCAGTGAACTACAAAAACGCTACAATCAACTGCGTTGTCAACAATATAGTGAACCATTCCACCTTTTACTTTTTAATACTTTTTAATATTTAAAATACATAAAAATGGTTGGGCTAATGCATTGCAAAGCAAGCGCCAACAGCTAGTCTACTCTAAAATTAAATCCATTACCCTCCTTCTCTTCTTTATTCTCTCTCTAACTAAATTATAATGTATCAAAATAAATAGTTATTGTGCAATTCTCGGTAAATTCCTTACAATGTATGGTATCCAGGTTTTTTTTAAAGTTATGGTTATCGATAAACTTAAGGTTATAGTTCATAGTTATAAAATAATTTTAATTAATACATTTATAGGTGATATAAGCCCTCAACCTTCATGAACTCAGACCCCTCCACGGTGAACCGTGAACCCTGAATCCTTAACCCTAAACCGTGAACTAGGAACCGTGAACCCTCAACCCTACCCCGTGAAAACCCTGAACCCTAAACCCTAAACCCTACACCATGAAAACCCTAAACCCTAAACCCTAAACCCTAAACCATGAACCATGAACCCTAAACCCTAAACCCTAAAACCCCGATGCACAATCCAGCCTGAACACAGAAGCTGTATCCGAATTCATAGGATCGGGTTGTTGTACTTCGAAAAGCATCTGGTCAGTTGTTTGTGCACGTTTCTTCTCAAGCATCCATATAACTTCTGTCGAACTAGGAAATATTGGAGATTATTCTAATTGGAAACGAACGCCGATGATCTACTTGAGTCCTGTATTGCCTGATGAACAATACTAGTAGGCAGCACAGGGCCGTCTCCTTTCCTTGGGTAGGGTATAATTTAATTAACAAAGGTGAGTACGAGAAGTCCTGTACGATTACATTTTACTGTGATTTAGTCTAAGACGTGATACGGCCCTAGTATATTCAAAGATACATCATGGGGGATACTTCATCAACCGTTTTCTAATTTGCAGCACTCTAGGAACTAGATGGTATCCTTACAATACGGTCATCCCAAGAGTACGAGCCTTTCATTATCATGAGTGGAATGTGGCCTCGGTCGTGGGCACGTCGAAGAATGCGCACAATCATGATGGTGTACAGCAGTTAGTTTGAAGGAGCATGCATGCCCAAGATTCGTTTCAAATTTGAGCGCCTGAATTTTCCCTCCACGAGGTGATGGAAAGGTGGATAAGAGTATCCTTCAACTCAGCTCTCATCTTTTTTTTGCTCTAGAGGTTTGAGATACTGCGGGAGCTGAGCGAGTTAGTGAGAGTGTTCGCGTGCGCGACATCGTGGTAGATAACTGTAGGGAAACGAATCGACATTATTCCAGGAATGTTAAGTATGTTCCCTCGTAAAATTCCGTAGTCGCCGTCTATCTGTGAGGATTGGTGAAGATTGTGTTGCATTCTGCCTTTTGAGTCGATCGGGAGCTTTCGTGTAGTGATTCTGTAACTAATTCGTCTCGGAAGATACAGTCATAGCCAAAAAGTAGTAATTTTATTCGACTCGAGTATATAGATGACGTAATTTCTTGGCGTGTGAATCCAAACTGTTAACCGGGTTTTGCAACTGTATCACACCGCCATACCCGCGAATATTCCGTACGGCTGATGTTTCGATCAAGAAAAAAAAACCCAATCGGAGATCTCCGGCTGTCCATGCCATGCTATTCTGGATTCTGTCAATCTCGCCCGGTAACCACGGTTTCACCCATTGATTCCAGTGGATGTCAGAATCTTTGTAAGCAGGGTTCCCGGAGATCTCCGGCTACTTCTGTTCTATGTAAAATGTTCGTAGAAAGTCTCCTCGCCAGCCTAGTTCTGATTAATCGGAGATCTCCGGTTAGATACGAATGGAACTTTTAGCTCCACCTTTCTCTCCCTTACTCAAACAAGAAGTCGTCGTTGTTGATCATTCTCCACTCTGCCGGAGATCTCCGGCTAGCCCAGCCGACGATATTGAAGTTGGTCATCCAGTTTGACTCTACATGCACACAATTTCTCATTGAGGACATCAGCCACCAACCGATCATCCACCGATGCAGCACGGGATTATGTCTGACTCAGATTGGTGGGAGAGTAACTCGGAAGACCTTGCCATGGTTGCAGCTCAGTGCCCCGATTTTATACATGTGAATTACACGGATGTAGATGATCCATCCCAAGAGTCTACTGGAAGATCGGAGGTTCTATGGTCAGGAATGTCCGTGAATCTTATGAGGCCAGGTTCAGGCGAAATTGGAGAAGCGTCCATTGTTGAGGTTCACCCCATGGGTCAATGGCTTGGAGTTGACATACCAGTCGGATCCAATGAGTTCGTATTACTTAGACCAACGGCCATATGCTCTGCAGCGGAAGAATTACCACTCATTCCTTTGCAACGCGGATACGATTCACTTGTTCACACACTCCGGCGGACCGTTTTATGGAGAAGGACAGATGTCATGATTCCAACCGGAGATCTCCGGTCTGACGAGTCTCCATTCGTATCACGAGAGCGATGGATTGGACTTGAAGTCCAGCGGTTGGACGGAGATGGGTTGGTGCACTGCTCTGGGAGAATCATGGCCGCTTTCCCAGCGGATCATTTCCGAAGTGGATGTTTGGGAGAAGATAACATTGGTGTAACTGTCCTTGATGTTTTTGTGGGAGACACGGAGAGAATTATGAGTCATGAATCGTGGCCCATTCTTGAATGTTGTTTTCCTTCCGGTCAGTCTTTGAAAAGCACGATTGATCATTTCGCATCCCTACCTTTACAACCTAATTCTGGTGCTCATTTGGGGGGTCGTGCAAAGGAGCCATACCGCTTCATTTCCCGACAGCAGGACCTTAACAAGAAGGAATCCTTGTACACCAAGAGGACTACGGACGATGAAATTCGCAAAGTCAGCTCGGAAAGGTGCTGTCCCAAACGATGCTGCCAGTATTTTCCACAATCCTAGACTCTTTCTATTAGACAGAAATTCTATGACAAATCCTTTGAAGACCGAAAGGAGTATGCGATCTCGGTAGGCGGTCAGTTCCACTCCATTGATGGGGACTGGAGGAGAAAGTACGTCACGCTTTTGGGAACGGAGGTCTGCTCGTTGCATGGTACACGATCCATGGAATTCGGAAGTCCACATTTCACACGTACATCGGTCATTTCAGTAGAGGAGTCATCAATGCAACTCACGGTAACAAGGGCATCAAGCGCCCACGGCTTGCCACTATACAGGCAATGGGCTCAATGACGTCCATTATTAATGACAACGCGGATCAAATGTCTCACCAAATGCGGAGTGTCGGGAATGGTCGGATTGACACTCTCAAGTATCTTCCTGCGGGAAACAACTAGAAGCAAATTCGAGCTAGCGTCAATGATGTACGTTATCAGTCCCCGCATATTGCAATGGATTTGTACTCTCCTTCCTCCGTCGACCAAAGTCCAAGTATCTGAACCGGAGATCTTCGGCTGGATCATCATTGACATGCATTGACCTTCAATTGATTAACTCTATAATTCGCACCGTCTGTTGGATTGTACTTCTAAATTTCTCCTCTCACTAGGTTATTGTTTCATTTTGCAGACTAACAACTCCTACGGTCTCCCTCTTGTAAGTCAGTCCACAGTTAGTAGGGTAAGGAAGGAATTCTTTGGGAATGTTGCTATTAAGCCATCTGGAAGCACCTTCGCAAAATGCAGTACTTGCGATGAGTTCAATTAGTTCTTACTGACAACTCCAAAGGGAACGCCCGCAAACGAGCTATTCTATACCAACAGGCAGGCTCACTTGAATCACCAACAATCATGCCGGAAGCTTTACGCGACATGGAGAGAGGAGTCGAAGGCGAAGCCGCTGACCTTTCTTTGTGTCATTCACGACAAGATGGACACTGTGAAGACGGCCCTTCCACGCATGTGGAGGACTACTAAGGCGACATCTGGTCTCGGATAACTTCCCATGAATGTCACCGGAATGGTGGCACACGGTCATGTCGACGGAGCGTATGCTCACTATGCTCCTGCTTTATGGCCTGGAGATTCGAACGCCACCATATCCTCTTTGGCAAAACTTTTTAGGCGGCTTGAAGGAGCACCATTACATGAGACGCGCGCGCTCTTCGAGCACTCTCCTCCAAACTCGATGTTTGCGGCGCTCATGAGGGGAAAGAGCAGGTGTGTCGACGCTTTAGAGCCCATGGAGCCGAGTGCTTTTAAGGGACCGAAACCGTTGCCACCGAAATTGTTTCTACAGCTCGACAACTCAACGAAGGACAACAAGAACCAGTACTTGATGGCATTCTTATCACTGCTAACAGCTCGATGTGTTTTCAAGGAGATACAGGTTGGCTTCCTGGTGGTCGGACATACGCATGAAGATATTGATGTTTACTTTAGTCATTTATCGAAAGAACTCAAGAAAAGCAGTACATATATTCTATCGGATCTGATGAAGGCATTCATGAAGTCACAGAAACTAGCCTTCATGTCGGAAGTTATCCAAGAGGTGGCCGACTTTAAATCTTACGTCGATGGCTATTTATGCAGTGGGGCGGCACGTCTGGTGGGACTAAGTGATATGCATCTTTCCAAGTTCTACGTTGACAATGATGGTGTTCTGGTCATGAAGTTCAAGAAATCTACCGTTGACGCACAGTGGTTACCCATGAACAGAGAGCCGATAAAACTCTGGAAGGTAGATGACAGCGGACGTCCCATGCTTCCAACAGGCTCTCCCAAGCCCGTCTCTTTCAAGCCCATATGGGGTAATGAGGAGCAGAACCCGGTCGGAAACCAAGATGTTGCCAGAGACAAGACCAGAAAAGCGACGGAGAACAAAAATTTCATAAAGACGGGGCTTCGAAAGTACGTGGACTACCGGGTGTCCGGAATGTTTAAGTGCGCAGGGTACGCAGACTCTATCCGCCCATACCTGCAGTACTGGAAGGACGTCATCGACGAGCTTGACAAGCCACTTCCACAGAGGCCCTCCGAACTCGAAGAGGGATTCTGGCTTGCCCATGATTGGAGAGGCCCTCATGAGGGAGGTGAAAATCCACTAGGATCGCTTCCACAACCATTAGATGTCACTCCCGAAGATGAGGTTCTCGAGCCTTACTGTGGACTCGCCAATGAAGCCCCAAAGTCCACATTTAATCCTTGGCGTGATATTCGTCTCGGGTCCTGGATTTTAATTAGACCTAGTGATCCAGACATCTATCATGTCTGGCAGGGTAGAGCAGTTTCGGACGTCGTCAGGGATGAGGATAATGTCAACCACGGAAAATTCCTCGTTAAGTATTGGGAGCCTAATAACAAGTAGAAGAATCTGAAGCGGAAGTACCAAGACTGTTGGGAAGCCACTTGGGTTCCGGACCAAGAGAAGCCTGTATGGTGTCATGTTAGTTCTGTGTTGTTTGCGACTTGGTCAAGCAAAGTTAACCAACTTACGAGATCCATTCTACGTAAAATGAAGGAAGCAGCGATTGTGAACTTAGAAAAAGCGAATGCAGCTGATCCCTGATACGGTGATCAGTCCCAATATCTAAATTTCTGTTCTGTGAAATTTTGTTTCTGAAAAATCTCGTAGAGTCTCTAAGAAAGCTTACCAAAGATCTCCGGGTATGCAAGACAAATTTCGTGGTCGGACGGATGTTCATGTATTGCCATGTTCAAGTCGGTGAGATCTAGCCGGAGATCTCCGGATACAAGATTCACATCCACCGTTCTTAACAATGGGGTCCACATTTCCCAATTTTGAGCTTTCCTAGGTGTTCTGAATAGTATTGTATTTTATCCGGAGATCTTCGCTGACTACGATACTGCAATTTCTCTGACGATGGAACTTGTTAATATATTACAGAGACCTTTTGGGCATTCTCCTGGCTGGTTCCTTCTTTGATTTATGACATGCCACTGCTAAAATGAAAATGGGCGGTCAATTTCACAGTTCATATCAGTCATCCCAGTTCCTTCTTATGATTAAAGTGATGCTGATGGTTGGCGGCGATGATTGTACTTCTCACATCTCATTACGACAGGTCGCTTGACGCGTGGCCTACCATCTTGTTCGTTCATGAATTTGGCATCTACCATTAAGTCCATTAGTCTCATTGTTATGGCGACTTAAATCAATGTACCTTCGCTCGAGAAGTGTAATTAGTGGGTGGGTGGGGAGGATAGTATAAGAGAGGTTTCAGGACTGCAACAATCTATATGTTTTGTCTTTCAGCCGTAAGTCTTGTTAGTCCATAGCCACGGTGGAGAGAGAGGAGATGGCTTTCGGAAGTAGAAAGAGGGAGAGGGAAGTCTCTGATTCGGTAGATAGGAGAGTTTCACGAAGGATGGTGAGCGAGGCTCAGGGTTCGGAGAAGGGAAGAGTGCTTTTCTTGCAAGTCGGGTACAGAAGGGCAATCTGTTCCGATCGGCGTCTTCTGGACGAATTGGAGGATGACGCTGAGAGCAAGTATATTCAAGAGGAGGACGACGGCATCGACTCTGATGCGGAGGAAGAGAAGCAGATCGACTCCGATGTGGAAGAGACCCTTAATGGAGGTGCTTCGGTTGAAGAAGAGGAGGAGGACGACCCGTGGTATGAAGACGAGGAGGAATCTTCTTTGGAGGGCGGCTGCAGCCCATTTCAAACTGGGTGTGACACAAGGTCTGATGTCGACTCGGACATGTACGCACCGGCTCACTGGAAGGATCTTTAGAGCTCTTCAGAGAGTTAGTGCAAGGATAGAATTTGTTGTTTGATCCAGGAATTTTGTTGAGACCAGTGACTGTTTTTTCCTACATTTGGTCTTGTATCAGATGCTTTTGTAAAGAGACTTCATTCCAGAGTAGCATTGTCGTTTTTGAACAGCCGAGCAATTATTTTTTTAGTACTTTGCTTTCGACCGGATATCTCCGGATGGCTGAACGCCATTCCTTACATGTCAATGCTTCAAGCTCTGAAATGCACTGTACTCATCTTCTACACGATATTACCACAGAAATGTACAGTACACCATATTACATGGTCTGTTTTATAAACGTGTTAGCTTAAAAGTTGTTATCATTTTTTCGATCACGACGAACGAAATTTCACGCTTGTTTTATCACTATAATCGATTCGTATTGTATCACCGAAACCATCCGGAGATATCCGGCTGAATGATTGAAATAAACTAAGTTAATTAACTGGGTATCCCTTTCAAATTCTTTGGTGCGACTATTTTATGAGACTAAAATCCTTCTTCCTTATTTCTGGACTTTGCAAAGTCCAGAAATAGTTAAATACAGCATTTATACATTTTTGGTGTCTCATTTTGTTTTAGATTGATGGAGTTGGCTAAATCACTGGAGAGGGACTTCCTGCTACCTTCGTATGCTCCCCAAGCTGCAAATCTGATGTCAAACGTAGTGTCCCCATCCTCTGCATCCACTTCCTCTACTTCACGTTTTAGTTTTATAGATTTTCTTGATATCGAGGCATTAGAGGATACCGACATTTTTCCTTCGTCGTCAAATGGTTATTGTAACTCCTCTTCCTAAGTGATGACTAAGTGCTACCTATGTCTTTTCATCAATTTTTGTTGTTCTGAAAAGTTTTGTTCCTACACTGAATCACACATGCATGACTCTGAATTCTATCTTCAGGTGATTGGCCTTGAATGTGAGTTTTATCTGTTGAATTGGGTCATGCAAAATTGGTCTTAGGGGAGCTACTTCGTGTATATACTTGTTATGGTGTGTTTCTGGAACTAATGGACTGGATGAAGCTAATTTCTATGCGGTTGGTGGAGTTTGCAGCCAATCTCTTTGATAACCCTCTGATATCCGTTTTTTTAACGGATATCATAGGAGTTTTGCCGGTTGTCATCATATACTTAAATTCCGATTCCATTTATGGGGCTTCCCGAAACGGACAAAGTCTACGGATATAGGGTTTCCTCTGACCTCTTATTTTTAGTCATTATAAAATAATTATTATATTTCTCTTCGGGATTACAAATTAATCCCTATATTATAGGATTTTAGGTCTTTTTTATTTCACTTTCAGTTACTTTTTGGATCTATATGCACCTCAAAGTTTTTACCCCTAACCGCTCACCGCTCACTGCTCACCGCTTACCGCTCACGGCTCACCGCTCACCGCTCACCGCTCACTGCTCACAAGATAGCATTCCCCCAAAAGTTTGATGTAATTGAGTATCAATTTTAGTTAGAAATTGAATAGAATTAGAGTGGAGAATTACATCATCAACATATAAGGCAAGAAGAATGAATGAAGGTTTATTAGTTTTTATGTAAACATTTGAATCGGCTATAGTTACTAGAAAACTAAGGGAGAAAAGGAAATATTGAAATTTATAGTACTATACCCTAGGTGCTTGATTTTAGCCATACATGCTTTTCTTAAGTTTACACACTTTATTTTCAAAACCACGAATAACATTTCCTTTGGGTTGTTGCATATAAATTTTGTCCAAGAGGTCACCATATAAAAATGCATTTTTAACATCAAGCTGATGAATCTCCCAATCATATATAGCAGTAAGTGGTAAAGAACATGTACATATGTTATTTTAACAACAGGTGAAAAAGTATCATCATAGTCCACTCCTTGGACTTGTGAATATTCTTTAGCAACTAAACGTACTATATACAGATCAATTGAGCCATCTGCTTTATATTTAAGTTTAAAAAGCCATTTACAATTGATGGCTTTCTGATTGGGTGGCAAAGGGACAAGGTCCCATGTACCATTTTGCATCAAAGAACTATATTCACTTGAAATGGCATCTAGCCAATGTTTGCGTTGAGGACTATTCAAGGCCTCACTAAATGCTAATGGTTCAATTATAGAGCCACCTTTATTTTCTATAACATGATGAAAGTGGGCATATTTAGGATTTGGTTTGTAATGTCTACCAAATCAGAAACCAGGAATGCTAGAATGTGAGTAGTGAGCAATGAGCAATGTGTAGTGAGCGGTGAGCAGTGAGTCGTAAGCAATTTATTTTTCCAGTTGAGCATCCTATAACCACAGATTTGAGATGATTTACAAGAAACAATTTTATATTGTGACCTATTTCCGTGGTATGAAAAAAGTTCAAAATGAGAGAAAATTGGATTAAAAAACTCGGAAATAAACTATTTGGAGGATATTTGGATGAATGTAGATAGATGAATGTAGATGAACGATTTCTCAGATTATAGTTTTAAAAAATATAGCAACTTCTAAAATATTAGTAAAAAAAGAAAAAAGAAAAAGAAAAAAACCGTTTGAAAGGCTCCTCGATCCCAAGGAGCGCCCTGAGGGCAAAATTAAAAAAATAAAATTTAAAAAAACCAGCCAAGGGGCTCTTCGGTACCAAGGAGCGCCCTGAGGGCAAAATAAATCAAAATAAAAAATAAATAAAAAATACAAAAAGCCAGCCGAGGGGCTCCTCAGCATCGAGGAGCGCCCTGAGAGCGAAACCAAAAAAAAAAAAAAGCAGACAAGGGGCTCTACGGTACTGAGGAGTGCCCTAAGGGCGAAAAACCAAAAAAAAAAAACCACCACCACCACCTGCCGAGGGGCACCTCGATACCAAGGAGCGCCCTGAGGGCGAAACCAAGGGTAACAAAAAAAAACAAAAATACCAAAAAATAAAATAAAATAATAATAATCAAAATATTGTCGCCCATTAAGAAAAATTCTCCTTAAGGGGTTATCCAAATTTCCCATTTGGCACTCCAAACTTCTCCGTAAATTTGAATACAAAAATTCTTGCTTCCACTACAATTTTACATAATTTTACAATTTTTGTTTCTACTACAATTTGAGTGAGGGGAAAAATGGCACCTTGGTACCAAAGTGCCCATTGCCACTCCAAACTTTTATGTAATTTTGAACACTAAAATTCTTGCTTCCACTCTAATCTGCGTTGCAGTGGAGCATTAGGCAATTGCAAAGCGTGGATGAACTGCAAACACTTGTATAATGTATACAGATTCTTGTGCAAGGCAAACCTGGAAGACGACAAGTATATACATGCACCAAGTCTTAGTTTCAATGAAGTACAGCTCCTACTCCGCAATAGTAATCTCTAAGATTTTTTTGTTTTGGTCATAGTGATTATGGCAAGTTATTGCCTCTTTTATAGTTTGACTTTGAAACTACACACAACTTTGGAGGGCCAAAATGGCTCCTTGGTACCGAGGAACCCTTTTTGGGTTCCTCGGTAGAAAACTTGTGAAGTTCAACAATTTTCACTTGTAGAAATAGTAGAATTTGTTGAGGAAAAAATATTTGAAACATGTTTTATCCGTTGTTGGGAACGGGAATTTTTTTTAATAAAATTAGACAAATAAAAAAAGAAATAAATGGGCCTAGTAGGCTCTTTGGTACAGAAGAACCTCTTTTGACTTCTTTAAAATCTTGTAGTTCAGTGATTCATCTTCACTGCTGAAAGGTATATTTTTTTATGTGGCTTGAATTATGAAGCACTATAAACTAACATAGTTTTTGTTTCCCATTAAATTTCATGTCGCTCATAGAGAATTTTTCGTAAAACTAGATGAGATTTTGAATGGATGCCCTAAACTTCATTCATCCATAAACTCTGTCCATCCATGAAATATATCATCCAAACCTATTCATCCATTTAATGACGAGAAATAGTCAACTCCATATTAAAGTTTGGTTAGGTTTGTTCCAAAAATTCAACATTTATTTTCATGTGAAGCAATTTCATAGCCCATTTGTAAGTGAAAAATCATAGAAGACATTTGTAAACCACGGTAATAGGTTGCAAAAACTACTTATTAATGAAAATTCCAAGTATCATTTATATTAGAATATTTAGGAAATTCTTGTAATTAGGATATTTTTGTCCATTTTTATCCTCCCTCCTGACTGCTTACTACTCACCGCTCACCGCTCACTGCTCACTACTCGCATTCTAGCGTCGTTGAATCGGAAACACGGTTGAGAAGGAGCACTAGGAGGTTGGAGTTTTACGACCCATCAGACGGAAAACCCAATATGGATGATGATGGGTTACGTGACGCCGAGGGATCTTGTCCAACAAGGAGGTTGGTCATTACTAGGGACGGCAACTTACAATTAAGAAGTGGTACTCCTCAATCCGACGACAAAGTGAGCACAGACGAGTCTGATGTGGATCCACAATGCATAGAAGAAAACGACCCCACAGTTCGAGTGCAAATTTAAGTCCTACTAGGATGTCTAAATTTCCTAATACACGTACAACGAGGTCTATTTATGATATTTTAAATTTTAATTAAAAGGATTCTTAGCAATTTATTAGTATAGATGTTAAAGGTGTACGTTGCTAGATTATGTGGTAGTATATTTTAATGATTTAAAGATGTTTTTAACCATTCAAATTTGCATTGGTACTTCCTATCTTTTAGCTTTGTATGATTCCAAAGCTTTAACTACGTATGTTTTTAGAGACGTTTGTAATTCCGTTTCTTTTTTTAAATGAAAATCCTACAAAATGTCGGTTAATTGGTCTTTTTAACCATTCGGATTATCCTTTTTCATTTCTTACTTTTATGAATTCGTATTCTCTATGAGCTTTGAGCTCAATTTTTTTGGGAGGTATTCAAAATTATATAATTGTTAAAGTTTGACACATTTGTCAAATTGACATAGTCTATCCAGCCAATACCAACAAAACCTCTTCTTTCTTCCATATAAAACTCCAAGATCTTCATGTGTTTTTTTTTATTTCTTTTTCCAAAATTGTGAGAGGTCTTCTTCGTATTGGCCATTTGGATTTTTATTCTTGGACCTCAAGTTTATGCACCATTGTTTTGAACTACTGTAATGACATGTTATCCTCAATGTGCTAACATTACAAGAATAAATAGGAACAACTTCTTGATGAGGCGGTCTAAGGCCTGGCATACGACGCAGTCCTTGCATGAGTGAACGACCGTCACAAACGCAGAAACTTGCTCAAGGATCTCCCATGGGAACCAGCTCTACATGGCAACTTCCATGTCCATGTTTTATTAACACCAAAATCACCATATTGTCAACCCAACCTCATCCCTCTACTTGCTAAGAGTATATATCGTACGTGGTGACAATTGAACCAGGAAGCGAATGTTACGACAATGGAGCTAGAAAACTAGAAGCTACAAAAGTCAGAGCGTTAGAGACCTTTACACACATGACCACAACTCTTGAAACATGGAAGTGTATTAGAAGATGAAAAATGCTTTGTGCATTCAACAATTGAGATAGTCAAGAGGGGGTGGTTACAAAACGAACTTGAGCAAACTGAGCACACGCCTAGTCAGTTAGAATCAGTTTGCCAAAAAACTGCCTAGAAATGATTGCTTGTTAAAAAAATATATATATGTGGATTCTTGAAGTGATTAGCAATTTCACATGTGGTTTGGAGAGGAGGAGTAGGATGTTTAAGGTGCCTTGATGGGATGTGAGGAACTTCATGTGCTCGTCGGCAAGCTCTTGGCGGTGGTATTTACCCCTTCGTGTGTTCGGCAGCAATTCTCATGCTATGGCATTGCCTAGAAGATTATCAATATTTGTTGATTAATGAATTAGTCTTGTTCTCAACCATTCGGTGTCTGTTACGAGTAGACACTCCTCTGGACTTACTAGTGCTTAGTAAAGAGGTAGTTAGAACGGTTGTGGTGTCTTTCTTATAGCAAGTGAGAGGAGGCCTTCCCTCTCACTTGTCATCTTGTTTACTTATGAATATTACTAAAGAATATCCTGTAAGAAACCTTGGTTCATGATGTAAGAGCGTCGACATGAATGGATCCCTAACAGTGTCGACTTTGTTACTTCCTAATTTGCCATCTTTGTATGATCGAAGAGCTTTATTTGCGTATGTTTAGGGAGATGTTAATAATTCAAACTTTTAAATATGCTATTCATACTAAGGTAATGGATAAGCGGTCTTTTTACCATTCGGGTTTTCAGTCTTCATTTCTTATTTTCCATATTGGTGTGATCTTTAAGCACCGAGCTTGGAATTGTTTTTGGAGATCTTCAAAGTTGCCAATTTCTAAAATTGCGACACATTGTCAATGCAAGCACATACCAAAACAAAACTATTCTTGCCCACAAATACTTAGAAGTGGAAGCGGATGGACAACGGACGAGAGCGGATGGACAGCGGACGGGAGCGGATGGGAGCGGATGGGAAGTGGATTGGGTTGCACACTCGAAAGCGGATGCGGCACGGATGGGCAGCGGACCGGCATGGATGGGCAGCGGTTGAGGAGCGGATGGGGGCGGACTAGGAAGCGGATGGGGCGCGGATGGGTACAGATGAGAGGCAGACTGGGAAGCGAAGTTCAAACGTGGCGCGGATGCGCGCGGATGGAGCGCAGACGGGGGCGGATGGGGGGCGGATGAGGGGAACTAGGAAGTGGACAAGGTGCGGATGGGTGCGGATGAAGAGCGGACTGGGATATGCAGACGAGAGGCGGATGGGCAGTGGACGGGCGCCGATGGAGAGCGGGTGGCGAGCGGATGGGCAGCGAGCAGGCGCAGGTGGGGAGCGGGTGGGGAGTGGATGGGGAGCGGAGTGGGGCGTACGATTGCGTACGATTTGGGATGGGCCGCGGGTGGACGCAGTAGGGGAGCGGGTGGGGGAGATGGGGTGCATACGGTTTGAGATGGGCCGCGGATGGGCCGAATGGACCGGTGCGGACAGGTCGCGGATGATGGGCCGCAGCTCGGGTATAAAAAGGAGGGTGAAGTTAAACAAGGTTACTCTTTCCCACTTTCTCGGGTGCTCTGACGCACTTGCCTCCTTGTTGACGACGGGTATGCGGGGTTTTTAGGTGGGAAAGTGGTCTTTTTGAGGACATTGATTCCCTCAAGGGGGAATTTGTTCTCAAAGGCAACAGAACAGGTACCGAAGACGTCAGAGATCTGTTGAAGGCCGGATTTTTTTAAGATTTGTAGGCACTCCTACGCAACACTATTTTGAAGTGCATGCTTGGGGATATTTTAGCACTATTTTGAAGTGCAGTTAGTTTTAGGGTGTTTATGGGAGTTTAGTTATAGCTAGAATTTTCATATTAGAATAGTTAGTTTACCGGCTTAGTCATTCAACATAGGATATCTAGTAGAAGCATTTTGTGGTGGTGGTGATTTTTTTGAGAAAGAATGGCAATGCAAGGTGGTGGTGGAGATGATGCGGGCCAAAGAAGGCCAAATGTGCCAAGCGCGGAAGTTGGTTCCTCAAAGAAACCAAAGAAAGGGCGCCTTTGGAGTTGGATATTTTTAGAAACAACGATCTATTGGCGTACAATGGATGGAAAGATGTGCCAGAGCCATGGACATGTCAGCAGGCCTTCAACCTTGTTGGTTTTGCGCATCTCGATCGGTGGTACCCGGAGGAATCTCACGAAGAACATTGCCGCAACAGACAACTCTTGTGGAATGCCATTACCAACGTGGATTTGAAGTGGAGGTTCTTGGAGATTTTACCAGCCATGTCGTGTTAACAAAGATCGCTAAACACAACAGATCGAGAATCACAACCAACATAAAATCAACAAAAAACATTATTACACTAAAATAAGTATATGTAGTACACCCTCAAGCTTGACAGTTTTGGACAGTTTTGTACTTTTTTAGGAGACTTTTCTTACTATTTTAACACTTCTTTTAGGTTATGAAATCATTATTAGAAGAAAAAATATTGAGTGTTATTGCCCTATCGTAGAATGGATGTAGTATACGTGAGGTGTCCAAATTGTTGGGCATCTCTCAATCCACATGTTCTAGAATTCACAGAAAGTATGCTCCCCATGTAGAGGAGGTTGCCCAAAGAGCATCATCCATGCTCAAAGGCCAGTGTGCGTCAGAGCTATTACACTAGGTGGACTAAATATTGCACTAGATGTGAGAAATGCTTTGAGTGAGCAATTGAACGTAGTAGTTAGCACCAACACAGTGAGGCGGACACTTCATTAAGCAGGTCTTAGCCTTTAGGTCTCTAGAGAAGCAAAAGAAGCCACTACTCATGGTCAAGAATATTTGATCCAGGCTAGAATTTTTTCAACGACAGAAAGATTGGATTGTGCATGATTGGAATAGGTTGATTTTTAGTGATGAGACTATGATCAATTGATTTCAATCTAATGGTTGTGCTTGGTGTTGGACACGAGATGAAGAATCTCATTTACAAACTCATCATGTGAGTCAAACAGTTAAACATGGAGGTGGTGCAATTTTCGTGTGGAGTTGTATTACTTCTCGTGGCATAGGATACATGTGCAAGATAGAGGGGAAGATGAAACAAGATTTATATCTTAGGATTCTTCAAGATGAGCTCATAGATACAATTAAATTGTATCATTTCAATCCCTTTCATGTAATATTCCAACATGAGAACAATCCTAAGCATACTGCTAAATCAGTCAAACATTGTATTCAATGCAAGATTTTGGTGTGCTTACTTGGCCCCCTTAGTCACCTGATTTAAATCCAATTGAGCATGTGTGGGGGACTGTGAAATGGAGGTTAAATGAGTATCCAACACTAGCCAAGGAAATCCTTGAGTTATGAAAGCGTGTATAAGATTTTCTTAATTCTATCACTCTTATGCAGTGTCAAAGGTTTTATCATAGCATGCCCAACCGCATGCAAGTTGTTTTAGCATCCAAGGAAAGGTGGATAAATTATTGATATGTAGGTCGTTATAGCTTACAAAACCGAGTCAATGAATGTGTTTTTTGAATCCTTGTCTTTTCTTGTGTGATTTTACAATTGGCATGAAACTAAAAATACAATGTACTAGATTGTGATTATTAATATAGACAAATAAAAGTTTTAATGTTCATGTCTTTATTTTTGTGGATTGTGTGTGAAATTTGATGTAAGCAGTTATTGACTCAGTTTGAGAGTCACTGTAGAGTCCCCTTCGGAAAGTCTTCGGACAACCAAGAAAACTGACTCTGGAGAGCCGCATCACTTGGCATCAAATTTGATGTAGCACAATCCAAAATCCATGCACTGACCTCAAATTTTTTATACTCATCGACAACCAACACATGAAAATACAAGAAAAATCTTGAGTCAATTGAGAATCTCTTTCTGCAAGTATACCAATTTACCATCGAGTTGCTCCTCCCTTGGCCTTGATCACAGCAGCCATTCTGGTGGGCAAACTTACAATCAAAGTTTCAAAGTTCTCAATGTCTAAGCCTACCCACACCTCTTGCAGAGCTATCTTCATGTCTGCAATGTTTGTAATTGGTGTTGAGCGATTCTGTATACTGCTCTTCATCATGGCCCACACATTTTCAATCGGATTCAAATCTGGTGACTGTGCCGGCCATTCAAGCTTCTGCAATCCTCGATCTTCTCTCCATTTTTTTGGTGCAAGACTACGATGCACAGGAGCACCATCTTCCATGAGAATTGCCCCAGGAACTAACAACAAAAATTCTTTCAGAGGCCCTTCGTAAACTATATCCACAAAATCAAGAGCAGTTCGCTTTCCTGGTATCATAAACCCTAATGATGACCTTAGATTATTGTAGAAAGCACCCCAGATCATCACTGAAGTCCTACCGCTCTTGAAAGTTGGAGCCAAACAGTCCGGTTCGTAAGTTTCTTTGGTGCTACGCCACACCCGAATTTGCCGGAAATTTTTGCCAATTTCAAAGGTTGCCTCGTCTGTCCAAATCACATTCTTCCACTGCTCTACGGTCCAATTGACATGACTTTTCGCAAAAGCAAGTCGCTTCTCTTTGTGAACACGTGAAAGAAATGGCTTTTTGCGAGCAATTCTACTTTGCAAACCAGAATCTTTCAATGCTTGTCTCACAACAGTATGACTTACTTGGATAGGCGAAGAATTCGTGATGTCTGCCAATGTTGCCCTCCTGTTCTGCTTGGCTACTCGAACAATTGCTCTAGTATCCCGCTCTGACAACTTCTTTGGCCTTCCACTGCGTTGCGAGGTCTCCACGGTGTTTTCAATGCGGTACGTCTTCAGAATGTCAGAAATACTCTGTTTAGGTATACCTAAAGAAACGGCAATTTCACTCACTCTGCAGCCACCCTTGAACATCCCAACCACTTGAGCCTTTTCCTCTCCTGTGTACACCATGTTGTGAAAAGAAATCTAGGGTTTGAAGGCCGGCTGAAGAAATGGGAGCCGTTTGAAGTCAGTAGTGCGAGAACTCTGAAGAACCCTAGATTCGATTTGTCCGAAGACTTTCCGAAGGGAACTATACATAGGCAATCGGACATCACTCATATATTACAATAGTACCGGACACTTTTTAGACACTTGCTTACAACACTTGAATAACATGTCCAAAACAGGCCCATTTGTACTAACTTGGTAAATCCTCTATGACCGACAAGTTAAGCAATGTGATAATATGAGAAAAAAACAATAATACAATTTGTTTTTAGTGATAGCCCACACAATTGCAATTTCAAACCAAAAATATTTTCATATTATTGCAATGAAATTTTTATATTTTTCTATACATTTTCATATTTTTCAACACAAATTTCATATTTTTCCGATGAAAAGTGAATTCGTTATGAATTTTCAAAGACTGCTGCCAAGTTTAGCCGACCAAAAGTAAGAGAACCTGACTAATTACAAACCTCCATTTTGAGATGAACGGGTGGTAATGGGATGGAAGTGGGTTGCTATACCCAACTTTACTGGTGTCGGTTATGGGTTTTGGTTGGTTATCACTATAGGGGTTACCTTAGTGAAGAAGGTGCATATCTGGATGGAAACGATGTGGTACCGAAGGATGAAGATGTCGGACCAGCTGGTGTATGCATATTATGCAGGCAATCGGTGCCATCGATCATGAGCTGGAGTGATCGATCATTGCCGTCGGATCTACTGCTCAAGAATTAGGTCTGAAACACCAACCCCCTTGTTTCACACGTCCTGTCCATTCGACCGCCATGAATGCATATACAGCTCCCGTTCAATAATATCACCGTCTGAAAGCACTGGCGTACGTTAATTAGCTGCGGCAGTCTCTCACATGACAAAACGTACAAGCACTCCATCTTATTTCTCACGTATCATTCTAGACTCTGTACATGATGCAGCACCACAATCGCAACCTGTACAACAAGTTGATCTTTCTGCAGAAGCTTCCAACACTCCATTTTATCGCCATACACCGACAGCTTGATCTGGACAGTACCTGACAAACAACGTACCCACGCAATGCTCGTGGTGAGTATAAATGCCAAGTCCGATACTAAAAGTATAAGACCAGTCACAGGCATTGCCACATTGATCCCAACTTGCAGTGGACATTGTGGTTGAGATTTGAGGTGATCGATAATGGGGTCGCTTACAGCGGACTCATGGACACATGCATCACCGCATGTAGTGGTAGCACCGAACCCGCCTGCGGGACACGCCATTCCGTTCCTGGAATTTGCGAGACATCTAGCAGCTCATGGCGTGGAGACGACGGTGGTGACCAGCGACAGGCACGTCGCGGAGCTGCGGCGCACGCTCGGCGCCACGGACTGGACGACGGACGCGGGGGTGCCGCTGCGGATCGTGGGTCTGCGCGACGGCAAGGAGGAGCTCACGCACCGCGAGTGGAGTGAAGCAATGCGGGATCGCGACGCGGAGCGAGGGATCGTGAAGCGGATGCGGGAGGTCGTTGAGGCTCTGTCGCCGCCGCCCGTGTGCGTGGTGCACGACATGTTCGTGATGTGGGCGCAGGAGGTCGCGGACGCACTCGGGATCCAGAAGCACTTGCTGTTCACCTCCAGCGCGGCCACAGTCGCACTCTCATTGCGGGTAATGGACGTCGTGACTTGGTTCCAGGCCTCATCTCCAATGCCTGAGATTAATCGATCCTCGTGTCATGCTTGCAGTCTATGTTTCCTGGTTTTGCAGGCGGATTGCTTCCCATCTCGAAGGAGCACCGCGACGCTGTGGTCTCCGACATTCCGGGCGTTCCTCCGATCCCGGCGTTGGATCTCCCCGGGGCCTGCTTCGACGCGGCCATGTACGAGCAGATGCGGACCCGCCACAAGCAGTTCTTCAAGGCGGACGTGATCCTCGTCAACACGTTCTACGAGCTGGAGAAGTCGCCAATCGACGCGCTCCGGAACGAAATCCTCAGGATCGCAAACATGCAGGCAGGTCACCAATCCCTAAGCCATCAAGACTCTCTAATGTGAGAGTGCTAGTTTCGGTTGCAGGCGAATTGAATTCATGGTCAGTGGCTAACGAATGTAACAGCAAGTCATCCTGTTGCGTTTCTAAATCATAGCAGTGGCTGGAGTTTCGATTTCTAACGTGAGAGCAATCATTCTTCCTGTTGTAGACGAAGTCCATTCTCGATATAGGGCCGTTGCTGCTGCCAGAGCCCGCAGCTGAGGACACCATAGCGGAGGCGGACGATGATCCTTGCATCCGCTGGCTCAACACGCGGCCTGTGAAGTCGGTGCTGTACGTATCGTTCGGGAGCGCGGCAACGCACCCGGTGGCGCAGCTGGAGGAGATCGCGTCCGGGTTAGAGGCGAGCGGGTGCGCGTTTCTGTGGATCGTGCGGCCGCCGAGCACGCCGAGCATGTCGCCGGCGTCGGAGCATCCAGGGTCTGTCACGGAGTTCCTCCCTCCAGGTCCGAACCACTAGCTATACTCTGATGAGAAAGTTCTTCCTAAGAAAAGCAGTGAGCCATCGAGCAACACAAATCCCAGGACAAATCCCTGGAGAGAATGATTGATCTAAAACACAAATCGATACTGATGCACTATGGGCCATGGCAGTAATGGCGCTGATACAAACATATCACCTCATGGTGTGTATATGTGGAATCTGATATCAAATGATAAATTGAATCATTTGTACCAGTTTGAAGAGTGATTTGGTTGGGAATAGGGTTCGAGGAGCGGATGCGGGATCGAGGGATGTGCTACTCGGGGTGGGCGCCGCAGACGCGGATTCTGAAGCACGCGGCCGTGGGCGGGTTTCTGAGCCATTGCGGGTGGAACTCCACGCTAGAGACAGTTTGTGCCGGAGTTCCCATTCTCGCTTGGCCCAAAGGCGCCGAGCAACACTACAACCGCAGGTACGTCTATTTTCTCTCTCTACACTCCCCACTTCCATATTATCACCCAAAAGTAAACCCTAACCCTTAAAACTTCACCCTAAATATGAAACCTAAACCCTAAACCTAAAACCGGGTTTTCTAAACCGAGGTCATATCATGATTGTGAGGACATGTTCTAAATCTTGGGTTTTGTAATATTACAGTAAATGATAAATAAAAGGTTGTAGGGTATTCTACCCTAAACAATAGTTATCGATAATAGTGATGTTGTCAATAATCCACTAAACACACTCCGAATTGAATCTCAAAAGTATTGAAGGCTGATATTTCTAGGGCCTCGTGTTTCATGTTTGAGGAAATATTAGGATCACCTTTACCCTCATTGTGAACTCACCCATACACCCTACCTGTTGGTTGGGTTTGTACATAATTGATTCAAAATGGAGATCGTTCACAAAATTTGAACAATATAAGGGATTTGTCTAAGGTGATACCCATGTAATGCCAAGGTCATACCCATGTAATATCTAGGCAATACTCATGTAAAACTAGGTGACACTTGTGTCTGAACTACGGTAACACCATATTCATTATGTTGGGAGAATGGGAGCCTCCCAAAATAATATTTAAAGCTTGAGTTGACCTAAACAATCAAATATTTGGTGAATTTGCACAATCCATTTGTCCAATATCTACAATATGGGTACATGTTGAGCTTGAGTCGACCTAAAAGTGTACAAACAATTATCATTGGGAAAACCATTCACAAACAACATATTATTGTTGAAAATCTCCCAATTTAACAAACATGGTGTTTTGTGGATTGGAAAATAATAATTTATTTTACTTGGAGTGTCCGAACCTAACTGATGCTTCCGGTAAGCCATTTAGAAATGATTTCAAGAATCATAGTAAAATCATGATAATTCATTTCTATACAACCACATGCACTAGATATTACATGGATATCACCTAGACAAAATTCTTGAACTTTCCAAAAATTTGGACTTCAATGCATTATACAAAAGTGACCACTGTATAGGGTAATCAACACAAATTTTTAGATTACACCTAAGTGAATGGCGATTTGACAAGACACCCCCCACGCTCAGACTTACTGGGTGGGGGACAAGGTGGTGGGGCCAAAACCTGGCCCCTATTTTGTTTTTGAATGACGCCCTAAATTTAGCGAAGGGGGACTTTCCAACCAAATTGTGGCCATAGGCCCCAATTTTGTAAAAAAAAAAGCCAAAAAAAGCCTCTGACCCCCCCAAAATGGGAGGGCCATTAAAATGAGCCCATGCAATTAAGACGGGGCCCACCTCGGGTAAGTCCAAGCGTGGGGATGTCCTGTCCGGGCCAGTGAATGGAGCATGGTAGGTACTGTATGTCGGTGATAAGTCAGTAAATACGTCATATTCTATGACCGAGAATTAGGACCTGTGGCCGTGAATAGGGATCGTCCATGACCTGTGACCGTGATCGTGACCATGGATCCACCACTGCAGGAATTTGGTGGACGCGGCGAAAGTGGCGATGGAGTTGAAGGCGAATCCGTATACAGCGGAGGAACTGGCGGGCGACGTGGTGAGGCCGGAGTCCTTTTACTCTCGACAGGAGATCGCCATCAAGGTGCGCAGCCTGATCATGTGTGAGGCGGAGGGCCAAGCTGTGCGGGACAACATTCAAAGCCTTGCGGCTGCTGCTCGTGAAGCGGGCGCGTGTGGCGGAACGTCCAGAACAAACTTCGAAGCTTATGTACGTCTACTTCACAGTTACGGAAATTGTAACCAACACATCAACGGACTCCGCAGCAACGGAGAAAGCAACGGACAACTCAATGGACACAGCAATGGTCACAGCAATGGACACAGCAAAGAACACATTAATTCACAAGAAATCCATGTCAATTTACAATGTGCACTTCTTGACTGAATCTATGTGGTACTAGTGTGATACCAGGCTGATACTAGTACAGTCAGCTCTCTTTATACAGGCATATGATACAACAACATTTTCATTGTAACCAGTTGAAATGAGAACCTATCTTCTCCCTTTATAACAACAACACTTGCAGTACACTCATTTACCCCCCTTTCCATTATAACAGCCTCTCAATATAGCACGCTCTCAATATAGCAGGCATAACCAATGAGGTTGTTGTAAAGGGAGCCGATTGTATGTGGCACTAGTGTGATACTAGGTTGATACTAGTATGTCGTCCTCGTGTGATACCAGGTTGATACTAGTATGTGGTACTAGTGTGAACAGTGATTCTATTGAGACACTTGTGTGATACTAGTGTGATATCAGGTTGATCATGAGGCGCTCACAGGGAAAGCGTGTTAGTGTACAAAGTGTGTGTTTGGACACAACGATTCCACAATACACTCCTACCAACTTTGACACCCTCCTGAGGGTTGAAAAATTGTCAATTACCATGAAATTTTTAGCACATGATCACTTCTATGTTAACAACATGTCTGCCAAATTTCAAGTTCAGAAGATGAATACAAAGAAAGATATTCAAAATTTGCCAACATGTGCAGCTATGAGAAAAGTTTTACAGCTGCCAACTCTGACACCCTCCCAAGGATTGAAAGAATTTTTTTTTCCCATGGAATTTTTAGCATGAGACCATCTCTATGTTGATTACATGTGAAACTTTAGGTCCTAAAGAACCACACAAATAATTATAATCCAAAATCTAGCAACAATCAGTGTTACCAAACCGACGTCCTTGGGGGTCTGAGAGCGTCTTAGGTCGTCCTAGGACAAGGACGTCCTGATGTCACGTCGAACGCACCGTCCGGGAGGGGGGGGTTAAAATGCATTTATGGAAGGAACAGGTAAGTTTTTTGGACCGTCGGATTCGACAAAGTGCCTCCGGCCGGATCGCAGCCGTCAAATTGCGATAGGCCGTCCGATCAGTCGCTGCCGTCGGGGCGATTGGACGGCACCTCGGTCGTCCGCCGGATTGGAGGGCCAGCGGACCGATCGGACGGCCGCAATTTGATCGCGCGGGCGTGTGACGGCCGTCTGATTGACCGTGGTGGCAGTCGGCCTCATGGCCGTCCGCCAACCTATAAAAGGCCGACGGCCCCCCTCATCTCCTCACTTTTTCCTTCCCTTCTTAAGAATATATTTTTGAGTGGATGCGGAGTGGCTTTGGCTGGCATTTTTCTATCCATTGGCTCCTCATCTTTGGGAGGGAAAAAGTGATTCACATTAGGGGGGGAGGTTTTGCCGTTTTTTAAAAAGTTTTTCTAAAAACTTGTTTTAGGTACGAACTGCGGCGGTTTAAATAAGATGCCGAAGGACAAGAAGAAGGAGAAGGTTGCGGACTTCGGTCCAAAGCTTCATCCCATCCACGACAATCCATGTGAGGTTTATAATATTTTCCTCATAGAACTAATTGTCAGATTCTATGAGGCAAATACTCTTCGATCATTGGAGAGCAAGTACATCAGATATCAGGACGAAGGCCCCAAGAAGTTCCGGAGGGACATGCGGCAGCTCATAACAAACGCGCTTCAAGCCCTAGTGTGGAATACGGAGACCCAGAAGCGGGGGTTTTTAAAGTTCTTGGATGCCAGAGTGCACGATGCATTCTGAAATGCCAAGAACTTGTTGATCAAGTTTGGGAGATTCAATCGCGCGGTTGATAGAGATTTCAATGACCTGTTGTTGAAGGCTGATTTATTCGTGGCGCAGATGAAGCCATTTGCCAAGAATCAAAACATGCGTGGCTCTGTGGGATGGTGGAACTCGACGGAGGGGCACCAAGAGGATCTGCTGCGGAAAGCTCATCTCATTGCCATTCCGCCAACAGCCGCGGTTATACGAATGGACAGTGTCAATCGGAGAGGTGGATACGCCACCATTTGCAAAGTCTGCATTGAGGGTGCTCCGGGCATTGAACCATTCTGAGAATTTGCCGCCAAATTGTCCAACCAATTGGAGACACGGCCGGACTTGACAAAAGTGGAGCATCAGAAAGACTTGATGGCGGTGAGGATTCCACATCCATGTGTCATCTGTTTTGTGGCCATTCATCCGGACAGGTACGAAGGCTATGCGTATTGGTGGAATGGCGGGACAATTCGAGAGATGCTGAACCGGGATATTGAGTATGGTGACGATGTCTTTGTACATTTGAACTATGAGAGATTCTCCGATGATGAGGTTATTCGAGCTCATCAGTTGATTCGTTTTCGCAAAAAATGGACCGAACTTGTGTGGGCGTTGTTGCGCATCATGAACGAGGTCCACAAGAGCAACAATCTCCACAACGACTTATCTCCGGACAATATCCTCTTCCACTTCCCTCCAGAGGAATTGCGAGTGTATATTGGAGTATGCGATTGGGGCATGACCACGAAGGTTACCGAATCAATGTAGTCTCTTTATACGTTCATGAATCGTAAAGACATGGCCGAGACTCTGCGAAGGCGATGGTAGGTGGATCCGCGGGTTGCGTACTCACACAAACCAGATGCGGATGTGCAAATGATTCCGAAGTTATCGATGGCTTCGGAGGAGTTTGCTACGGCTCGAATAGCGCAATCAATCAACGGGCGGACAATGTCCATGGGCTACGAGAAATTGCAACGCGAATCTCGGAGTTCCGTAGTATTCTCAAATCAAGAATTTGCGGATACATTTCATATGTACATGGAGAGAGTCTGCAACAAAAACCGAGAGGGCGCTGGAGGGTTGTTTCATATCATTACACGTTTCAGCGACACATACAATTGGCCCACGCCACATGAGCATTTTTGGTCCACGTATTAGTAATACATAGGTTTTACTTTATTCCTTCCGGCATTATAAGACTATACTAGATAGCATGCACGTTTTAAAGTGACTATAGCAATAGTCTTAGATTAATATGTACTGCATGCCTTTGAAATTTGGGCACAAGAAGTAAAAAAACCTTTTTTGGTATAGCCGTGCAAAGACCGACATTTATTGTATTTAATATGATTTTGCTTGTGGCATAGTTCCGATTGTCTAACTTATCAATGTGTTCTATTTCAGAATTCTTGTAGAAACTTTATAAAAAGAAAATCACCTCAAAATATCCAAATCCAACCTTATGATGATATTTCCCTACACACCAATTTTTAGAGGTAGAGAAGAACTGTAGCATATTCAAATCAAGTGCGCAAATATTGGAGTTTAAAAATTGCCATTCCAGGTTTTATTTTATGGTAAACTAAATTTGATTTCAAATGATAATCCAAACTATGAGTAAGAAGGTTTTCACTACATGTTGAAAAAACAAAATGTGTAAAATATGATGATCTCTAGGTTTTATGTAGGAAAGTTGTATTTCAAATTTTACGAGTTTGGGTTCGAATTTTTTGAATAGATCATAGTATCCATGGCACTAAATCATACATAACCTCAACCATTTTATGTTTTTTGAATATAATTTAGCATTTCTAGAAATTACCCCCATTTGAAACGCCTCCTCAGTCCCGACTCCCTACTCATACAACATGTCTCCTATATCCCCTAAGGTATTGTGACAGTTTTGCACCGAAAACACTTCAAAGTTGTTGGATTCTAGTGCAATGAACATAGAAGGAAACCAAAAGTTCGATTTCTAGTTCTAACCGTGGGATCTCAATTAAGACTTATTAAAAAATATGTTTACAAAATTTCAAAAACTTTGACCGCACAGATTGAAAGATTATAGTGTTTGAAGTGAAGCAAATGGTTCATTTTCTTCACTGCATTTAGTGGATCAGCAGACTTTGACTTTACCTGGTGTCAACATTTTAAACTACACAAGGTCTAAATCCATTATCTTCTTCTTAAGCATGATGTTAGCTCCCTAGATATCAATTTTTTGAGGTATAGGACAGGTGTAGCATATTCAAAACAACTGGGCAAGTAGTGGAGGTTCAAAATTTCCCAATTCAAACTTTTATTTTTTGTGAACTTAATGTGTTTTGGATACTAATCCGAATGGTCAATAAGAAGGTTTACACCACATATTAATGTGGAAAAAATAAAATGTAACAAATATAAAGATATGTAGGTTTTATGTGGAAATGAATAAGATCTTTTGGTACCTTGCCCGACAATGAGTGACAATGTGTGAAAATGTTTGACTTGGGTTGGTATGCTATTTTTCAATAAAGAGAAGACTTATTTTATTACAATATCAAGGGAAGCAATATTACTTGCGAGTATTGAAAATCTCACTTTCAATAGAGTGTCCTAGCAAAACTTTTTGGAGGTGCCCGAGCTACCCGCTCTCCCCATTGGAAATTCAAAACCCTATAACTTTTTCATCAAATGTCCAATTTAAGAAAAAATGAGCTTCCCACTAAGATATCGGTAATGCCTTTCTATGGTAAAAATTTCAAAGAAGAATGTTGGAATTTCACATTAAAGGAACCTAACCAAACTTTCAAAAAGCCCATTTTTTACACTTGATCCTTTAGGGGATACTCTTACTTGCCTTAGAAGTTAAATATTCGTACTTCAACATTTTGACTCTATCAAAATATACTAATTTTTTGTCTCTTTATATACTTTTCAATACATGTCTAACTATACGAGAATTTGAAACTCCTGCATGGAGTAATTTCTAGACCCATTTGCATCTATAGAAGTTTAGTAGCGGTTTGCGCTTGTTTTGCAACACATTAGAACAACCATTTTAATGCGTTTTCTTTATTACAGAATATTAAAAAAAATATTCATTTCAAAATTTATAGAAAATTGGAAGAGTAGAGAAGGAGTGGGTTACAAACATTAAGTGTTTGTTAATAGTGTTTGTGATGATTCTTAACACTTTGCCATAGTCATTTGCGGACAATTTTTCTTCCGAAGACTGTTTTTTGTCCACGGACTGTTTTTTCAACCACGGATTGCTTTTCCATCCGCAGACTATTTTCATCCGCAATGGATGAAACTTTAATTTGGCGAGATTAGATTAATAGTGAGTTAATATCTCCTAAAATAATCATTATTCTTGAATTCCGACTTTGGATATCGGCTCTCTAAGGTGGGTTTTCATCTAGTAGAAAAAAAATTGCGTAGAAGGTTTTTTAAAAACCACATTCTTGTGAGTGTTTATAAATCATTTTAAGGAAGTTCAATGCCTAACTCTGTAGGTAGATTGCTAGGGCATATTTACTCGGTTTTAAATATCCATAACAATTTGAAGCAATGAAGTATATGCAATGATTAATACAAACATGCATACGTTCAAATGCAAAGGCATCCAAATATGAATAGCAAAAATTCTTATAGGAAGATTTTGTTGTATTCATTGATATTGTATAATGTATTTGGTCTACTATTTTGTGTAGTCTATGGAGTAATTTCCACACACTAAAATATCCTTGGAGCAAAACTTATGGCCATACACAAAACACTACAAATCATCACAATACAATACAACACGACAACAAACCCGCACACATATTCACTGACTCTATCAATGCACTTTATCTGCTAAACATCCAAATAACAAACCCTACCCTCTACAATAGCCATCTCGACCAAACTATTTTAATGTCGTTGGTCCACATGTTACAAAACTGAACACAGATAACAACCCTTCACAAAGATAGAGCCCATGCCAACATCGATGGAAACGAACAAGCAAATAAACTTGGAAAAGAGGTCCGCAAAAAATCGCATGAAAATGCCAAAGACTCGTACGAACATGCACATGCTATCCCATACTACTTCCAAAAAGAAGATTGACCTTCTAAAGAGGATACCCCCGATAAAGGGCCGGTTTTATTCTTGAACAAATATCTCAAGAAACAAGACCTCTATAACAACCTTGAAACAATCGAAGAAAACTTCCCTAATATAGAATAATGGGTTGGCAACAACAAAATAGACTATGAACTCTCTACGAATTCTTGGAAGAATCACATCATCCCGAACTCACAAATAACATGCGTCATCAAATTCCGTAATAGTCGATATATGGGAAACGCCCGAAAACAACTCTTATTTGGAATAGAAAAATTCCCATATGTGACATGCCCCGTATGCACTTTCTCAGACCCTGACAAATGGCTCCATGTTCTACTCAAAATGCCAAAACCATCACATACACTCCTTAGTTGTCAAAAGACATAACAAAGCGGTATGGGAAATTCGAAAACTATTTACCTCCCATAACAAATCACGATGATTTATCCTCATGAATGCCGGCACCATTAATAACAAGTTACAACCCACAAGGAAATACGGCCCCCCCTTGGCTACTCCCGAGTCCCATGCACATGCACAACTTAGCGCTGTCACTGTAACGCTAGACTCAAAGCAGACATACTTTGCATTCGGGGCCTACCATACAATGACCCCGCACCCGACCACATTAACCAAGACTATACCATTCAATTCATCGAATTCACATATTGTAATGATAGATTCTCCCCGGAAACAATTGAAAACAAAATAAATGAATACCAACCCGGCAACCCCTTATTAATGACATTGTTGCCCTGGGATGGAAAATGGACCCGCTTATTGTAATCACTAGAGGTGCTCGTGCCACCACCTTTATTACATCTATAAATATCCTTTGAGTTACCTTTAAAATCTCCATCGAAATTTTTTTACACACTTTCAATATTATTAACACCGTTGCCATTCAACAAGCCATGTCCATTCTACTACACCAACTCAAAATTGAAAAACAACCAAGCCCTCCCCGACACAGTGTATGGTGGGCATGGTTTTAGTGATGGAATGAACACACCCTTTATTCACGCCGGTCCCTTCGCAGACCGGCGTTCTTCTTCTTGCTTTAACTTTTGGGTGAGAAATACTCAAGGAATTTTAGGGTTACAGGTTGTAAAAAGAAATTTGTTGAACATGTAATGATATGAAATACTCTTGAACTTATATGAGGTGAATGAAAAGTTGGAATGTATAAAAATTTCTCATTCCACACATCTACTTATACCAAAAAATTATCACTAAAATTCATTTGGAAACGCGTAACATGCATTGTACATTTATCATCTACATTGACATGGCCGCAACGTAGAAATATTTAATAAACATCAATTTGAAGATCTTAAAAAATGACCTTCTAAATTTACAAAATAGTCAATATTGTTCTCGCACGAAGACGTTATCCACATGGATTACATTACAACGTGCCCATGTATGATTAATCGGAATCTAGGTCAGTATCACGTTTTTGACTTGGCCCAACGCCACTTGAGTACGGCCCGCTTGAATAAACATCATACAAGTTATTGTACTGCCTGTTCATGTAGCGAGATTCATCTTCGAGCTTGCGAATGTACTCGTTCTGGCTCTGTATTGTGGCTTCATGCATTTGTCTCTCAAACTCGACATCTTCCTCGTGACGAGGTGAAAACGTTGATGGAGGTGTGTTGTCACTCCCATCTAAGCTCCGGCCATATCCATGTAAGAACGGCCATATCCGTCGTAATAGACATGTGCATAGTTTGGGGTGTCGTGTTCTTTCTCTTTTTCCGGGGGAATTACAACTATACTCGTACGTATCCCTTGGATGCGTTGGTGTATAGCTCTGAGGGGTGTTGGTCCCTGTACCACATTGGCCGCCTTCGTAGTAATGGCTGCCCCTCCCCCCACCAAATGATACAGGTGCGGAACCCATATCATTGCCATAGTTGTAGTCCTTTTAGTTATGGCCCCCGTACTCTTGTGGAGGTGTTTTCCGTTGATGGTGGGCATCCGGATCGTCCCCGGATTTTCGGTTTGACCAACGTGGCCAACAATCACTTGGTTGATTCTAGGTGGTTGGTATAAAATGGGAGGTTTGATCCATCAGGCTGATATTACGACCCGCCACGGTGCGCCAATCCACATCCTTGTGTAGGACAATTTCCGTCCAAATCATCGCCATGTTCGAGTACAACATGATCTCTGGCCTTGAGTTGCGCACACCCACCGTAGCAGTGACCTCATGATATCGATGGCGGAAATGGTCGCTCTGACAACTGCTCGCTAGACCTTCGCGCCACGGCCCCGATATACTTGCTTGTGCCCTGGGCCACAACTTCATGAGGTGCTTCATCTTCACATACCTCTTGCACATGGTGCAAGTCCACAACCTCTCTTCGTCATCCTGCCATCCGTACTCCGCGACAACATCTGGATCGTCTGTTGCGTCCCAATCCCTCTCGGGGGCTTTCCCATTTGGAGCAACGGGCCGGTTAGACCTTGGCATCTTCCCTAAGTAGAACAAATAATTAAATGAATGAAAAGAAATTAAATGAATTAAAATATAATGCGCCACTCAAGGGGGCGCAAGCGATTCGGCAAAATATGCCAAAGCGACCAGCTTGCCCACTAAAGTGTGGGAGAATGGTCGGCCGTCCGCCTTTTATGCCGACCGCGGATGGCGGACGACATCGGCGGACGGTCGGAAAATCGTTCGAGCCGTCCGATGGCGGACGGCCACGATGTCGCCACGGACGGTCGCGGCCGTCGGATTAGACGGCCTCGGCCGTCCGCAGCCGACCCCGATCGGACGGCCTCTTCTCTTCGCTCCTCCACTTCTCTACGCTCCCTCCCCTCCCAACTCTCTCCCCTCTCAACTCCCTTCTTGTCCTCCACTTCCTTTTCTAGGACGGTTGACATTGCTCGTGCACTCCAAATCTGGAGATCCAGTCACGTGCATTAATGGTCGGAAGAATGTCGGGAAGATTTTACGCGCATTCACGAGGATATTCCATTGTGCGCGTGGAACTACAGATTTACATAGTTTCTTAATAATGGTTCGACTTAAAATATCCTACATAACATGTAAGAGATGCTCGTATCCTTTTTTTATGTTTGACTCACCAGGAAGAAATTGGAATGGCCCACGGGCACAATGTTCCAAGGGCCAAGGGTACATTGCCCACGGCATAGGCATAACTTTGTATGGGAGGATTTTTGGCCTCTACATGACTAAATCTCCTTCGCGGCGAGTTTATATTTTTGGATAGGTTTCTAGATTTCGAATATGAAGAAACAACTTTTGAAAATTTTATGTTAGTTTGTCCTTGGGAAGAGCTATTTGAATGTATTAATTTATTTATTTTTGGATTTGTGGTTTCAAATTTAGTACCACCCATAGTGAAAAATGGGGAGCACGGGCATCTAAAATCCTTTTATAGAATTTTCTATTCACATTGACTCATTGAGGTTTTTCATGCTCATCTCGAATATTTTTTTCTTTAAATATTTCCCAAATAATGATTGTCTTCATTGTAAATTCGCATTTTATTCAAAGTAAAATAATTTCACCATTTTTTGTGCAATGTGCAACAAAACTTCTTCTTTTCCTCAATAAAACTTACAAATTTTTATATTTTTTTCACTTCTTCTTTTGGTCTCCAAAAAGATGTGATGTATAGCCTTTTATTGACCAATTAGAATATGGATAAGCGTTCTAAAAGATATTTAGTTCACAAGTGATTGTAACGTGAATTGGCCATTCTTCAACCTCCACTTGTTGTTGAATTTTTTTGAAGATGCTACACCCCTCTTTTACCTCTAGAAATTGGTGTATTGGGTATCAACATGATGCTTAACTTTTAAGACAATGGTAAAAGATTTGGAACTTCTGTACTTTAAACATTACATAGAAAGTGAAGTCAAATTCTACGAATCCGGGAAGAAAACTCAACCATTGTTTTCAGGTTAGACACTATGATCTATCGATTCGTACGATAGATTGCAACTAATACAGTATGGCGTGTTCATATATTTGGTTCCTATTGTCGTACCACGAATTTTTTAAATTTTTTAGTTAGGTAGTTATAGGTATTAAGGTGAAGAAAAATAGCTAAGTCTAGGGGTTTACCCTATCCAAGGTTAATCTTTAGTAGAAGTTAAGGTAGGAAGAATAAAGGGATATTACAAAAACTTTAAGAGAAACAAATAGAGACATAGGGCCTAAACTTAGACCTAAGCCTACGGTCCCACCTTAGACCCCAAAACCACACCCGGACCCTCCCAAAGGCTTGAACCGGGAACCGGACCGAGCAAGGTGGCCCCAGCCCGGACCAAGCAAGACCAGATCGGAAAGGATCACCTGGAGGTCATCAATATCGTCTTGATCTTCTTCATCGTGAGCTCGTGGTCCTATTGATCACCCTAATCTTCTTCATCGTGATTCCGTGGTCCTCCGGTGCTCACCTTATCAGCAGCTAGCCCGGATCGAGCACGGTGGCTCCAGCCCAGACGGAGCAAGACCGGATCGGAAGGGATCACCTGGAGGTCATCAGGATCGTCCTGATCTTCTTCATCGTGAGCTCGTGGTCCTATTGATCACCCTGATCTTCTTCATCGTGATTCCGTGGTCCTCCGGTGCTTACGTTATTAGCAACCAGCCCGGACCGAGCACCGTGGCTCCAGGCCGGACCGAGCAAGATCGGATCGGAAGGGATCACCTGGAGGTCATCAGGATCGTCCTGATCTTCTTCATCGTGATCTCGTGGTCCTATTGATCACCCTGATCTTCTTCATCGTGATTCCGTGGTCATCCCGGTGTTCACCTTATCAGCAGCCAGCCCGGACCGAGCAAGGTGGCTCCAGCCCGGACCGAGTAAGACCGGATCGGAAGGGATCACCTGGAGGTCATCAAGATCGTCCTGATCTTCTTCATCGTGATCTCGTGGTCCTATTGATCACCCTGATCTTCTTCATCGTGATTCCGTGGTCCTCCCGGTGCTCACCTTATCAGCAGCCAGCTCGGACCGAGCAAGACGGCATCAGAGGGGTACACCCAGGAGGTCATCTTGATCGTCCTGATCTTCTTCGTCGTGATTTCGTGGTCATCCCGGTGCTCACCTTATCAGCAGCGAGCCCGAACCAAGCAGGGAGCCCAGGTGTGACCTTGCTAATCGTGTTCCACTTGCTGTTTGTGTTCATTGCTGTTTGTGTTCCTCTTGCTGTTCGTATTCCTCTTCCTATTCGTATTCCTCTTCCTGTTCGTGTTCATTGTTGTTTGTTCCTCTTGCTGTTCGTGTTCCTCTTGCTGTTCGTGTTCATTGCTGTTCGTGTTCCTGTATTCGTGCTCGTCGTCTTGGTACGTCAATAGCGGCCTTAGTATACGAGAGCACGAGAGGGGAGGAATAGTCTGGGTCGAGAAGAGAGCTCCAGCCGGAAAGAGGGAGGGGTCTTATCAGGGAGAGAGAGAGTCACTTAAGTTCTAGGGGTGTTCACCTGAGGGTCCCCCTCCTTCATGTGCTTAGACTAGTCCGTGCAAACATGAACTCAGGCAACCCAGCCACTTCTATGGCCAAGGATATCTCCCCCCTGGTTCCCAAGGACCCTCTAGAACTCATGGAATTAAAGGAAGATCTCCTTCGCATGGGTGTCATACTCTATTGGACTTTTGTTGGGATTTTTGTATAGAGTCCACCTTGAGAGAACTCAGACAAGATCCTTTACCCACACCAGAAGGAGATAGCATCAGGGCTTGCCCGAATCGATGGACTATGGGAAGATGGCAGGAGGTATATGGTTTTCCAAGACAAGGGGCAGGATGGACGAGTCTGAAGAAGGAGGAGTATGCTAAGGGGAGATTTGGCACCAAGGACACCAAGAGTGGTTATGCTCTACAAGATTGCTTGGATCCCCGAGCCAAGAGGGTATTCTCATTCCTAGTACCCATCCTACATCCTGAAAAACCTACCCGAGTCATAGTCACCCTCGCCAATACCGTATATGGATCCTACCTGGGAGAAAGAACGGTGAATTGGGCCATCATCATCAAGGAGGTGGTGCTCAGGTTAGTAAAGGGCATCAACAACACTAAACGCTCCCCGATCTGCCCCTTTTTAATCCATCTCTATCATCACTTCAAGGAAACCACTCCTGAAGAAGACATTGCGTATGGGACACAACTCATGTTGAAGAAGTTTGAAGGGACGGAGTTGGAGTTTGAGCCAAGATCGGAAGGAGGTAGCAGTTCATCACAATCCAAGGAGGAAGTTGTGCCACCACCCAAGCGACAGAAACAGAGGCAAGGCGGAGCACCTGCCACCCATACCCGAGCGTCCATCCGTGCCGCAACCTCGGGACCAGCTCAACTCGGAGGGAAGACTTACCCAACCTCTGAGTTACTAGAGGCCCTTAGGGTATATGTGGAGGACGTGGATCGAAATCTAGGGCACGTGAGCGGCTTGGTCGGTAACCCTCCACGTGAGGGATTGGTTGCCGCGGTCAAGGAAAGGACTGGAGGGGTTGGGGACCTCCGCATCATGGAGCAGAGGGTCCACCGACTCACCTTGGATGCAAGCAAGATGAAGAGTCGGGCCTTGGAGGCGGAAGATAATTGCAAGGAGGCTCTTCTACAAGCCAACGCCTCGGAAGCAGCATTACAGCAGTTGGAAGAGGCGTTACACTTTCCAGCGGATGCAGCAGCAAAAGCCAAGATGTTTGATGCCAAGTTGGAGAGAGATGGTCATATCTCCAGCAAACGGGTGATTGCTTTCATGGTAGAGCAAACCGTTAAGTTGGAGGAAGCTTATGCTAACATGAGGTTGTTGGTGAGCAACCTCACTCACATCCTTCCCAAATTTGCGAAGGATTCTAACAGTTCAGACAAGGATGGAGATTCGGGCTCGGAGACCAATCCCGAGGAGCATGGCTTAGGGGATCACGGCTCACGGAAGGAGAAGGAAGTGGTGGACCTCGACAGTCCAGATTTGCCCCCTCAAATCCCAAGTTTGAGGGTACCGGTCGGACCGTCCCCTTCGGAGGTCACCAACCAGATGCACAGCGGTTGGAAGGATCGACGGAGTGTTGCGATAGAGCCTCCACTTCCCGGGCGTCCTCACCACTTGTCACACCATGATCCCTCTCGCACTACACCGATTGTGGCTCCTAGTGAGAACTCCTCTTACTTGTACACTCCAGGGCCGATATCCGGACATGATGTTATCGTGGAAACCCCGTGTCAGGTATTGGGCCTCCCGATACGACCCGGACTCCATCCGAGCATGACTACGTTCCACTCACTCCGGATGGTCCGGGTACCTCCCTGCCTATATGGGAAACCTTACCAAGGGCAACTACTGCCCCACCCACGCCTTCTACGGAGGTGTTTTCCCTATTGGTGGCCCTGGCGGCGGCTGCACCAACCCCAACTTCAAGCCGAAGTTCCAAGAAACGCAAGAAGAAGGAGGAACGAAAGAGACTCGAGGAGTTGGCCCGGAAATAGGCCAGGATCTTGATTCGTAGGTCACTGTTCAGTCCGGGATTTGGCCCCCGGTTGACTTTGGTTTTGACTTGGTTTTGCCTTGGGTTTTATGTAATAAGTGACCTCTGACGGTGCACGTCGTGTGGAGTGGTAGCACCGCCGCCAAAAGTAATTAATGTCACCGTTTTTAGTTAGAAGGTATCGTTTGATTTTGGATTCTTGTGTGAGTCCTTCGCAGTAGAAGAGAGGAGTCTTGTGGCCTCTCTCTGGACTGCTTGATGTGTGTATTTGCTTTTAGTTTAATTCTAAACCTACGGTCTGAGAAGACCTTCGATGGTTGGAGAGCTCGGATTGCATACATGACTGTGAGTGCCATTTCAAGTAGCCCACTCCTCAAGTCTATACTAATTGTTTAATCACTGTTTTCTTGTTCCATCAAGTAGAATAGTCAGGGTGGATGGGAATAACAGGTGAGGTGAGAAGATAGTTAGTAGGGGCGTGACTCCAATTCTAACCGTACAGTTGTTTCCTTGTTCCATCAAGTAGACTAGTCGGGGTGGATGGGAATAACAGGTGAGATTGTATGTGTCTAGGGAAGGATGAGGGGGGATTGACGGATGTGTAAGGGTCATAGTGAGTCTTGAGTGACCTTCCGGCGTACCGGTTGGTGTCGGTTGTGAAGACTCGTACCATTCCCTGAAATATCCTACCTCCAGCCGCATCGGATGTGGAGGGAGACTGAGAGGAGGACGGATAGTAGGCGGGTAGGCCCCCTTGCTCACTTACATTACGCCACTCGTAGTTTCGGAAACACGGGCCTAACACCCCTGCGAGGGGGGTCCTAGTGACACCATAACCATCCAAGGGAGTGAGTAGAGTTAGAAGGAGGGAATGGGAGGAAGAGTAATTGTCACTTGTGTCAAACGCTAGAATCTCTGTGAGTCCACGGACTACCGTCCGTGGTGATATACTCTTTATCCGGGTACTTGTGTACTCCGGACGTTTATAGTGTGCATAGTTGTAAAGATAACCCTCCCCCTTCTCTTAACCGGGACTCCGGACGAAGTAGGCTCCTACCCAAAGGTCCCTACCTTCCGAGCCAAGTAGGATCCTACCCGAAGGTCCCTACCTTCCGAGCCAAGTAGGATCCTATCCGAAGGTCCCTACCTTCCGAGCGAAGTAGGCACCTACCCGGGGGAAAACACTCGTACGGGGAGCGGGGTGGTGGATGTAGATAACGCTCAAGCATTGTAATCTAACCCTTTTCCTTTCTTTCCTTTGATGTAATTATTGTGATATAGGTAACATTTTGTAGATATAAAGTGGTTGTTAGTCGTTGTAGTTCTCGGTGATTCTATGTGGAAACGATTACCTTACGGGTATCTTTGTGTTAATATGTGAATACTTGCCAACACGTACTACGACACCTATCGACCGCACGGATAGATAAATCATGGGGTTTACAATCCAAACAACAACTCATTCTCTTCCCTACGTTGATCCATATTCATGAGACACTGAGACTTTGACAACACTTCGTATCATATTTATGTAATATGCAAGGTCTAAATATTTTACCCTTGTTTGAAACTCTAAAGGAACATGGCTAATTTAGCTAAAAAATTAGTCCAAAACCGTTACATTGAAAAAGAGGCATAGCAATCACATTTTTCAAGTGATCTTTAGATTTTAAACCGTAAGATCCTAAAGTAGACTTCTATATGAACACACCATGCTCTTATGGTTGCAATCCACTGCATGGATTGATAGATTATAGTGTGTAAAGTAAAAAAAAATGTTCATTTTCTTCCATCGTTGATTGGTATTCTAGGCTTTGACTTTGTTTTTTATAAACTTGTTCCAATCCAAAAGTTTGTAATTTTATATTGTTCTGTGAAGCATGATGTTAATTCCATATACACCAATTTGTAGAGGTAAGAAACGGGAGTAGCATATTCAAACAAATTTGTGCAAGGAGTGGAGGTTCAAACATGGCCAATTCACATTTCACTTTTTTGTGCACCGGGCATCTTTTAGAATGTTTATCCAAACAACCAATGAGAAGATTTATAACACATCTTGTACAAGAGAAAACAAGATGTGTCAAATTTAATAAGGTGTACATTTATAATTGTCCCTCTCTCTCTCTGGTTCTCTTCTCCTTCTAGATTACTTGAGAGTTTAATTTTTATTTGGTTGTCCCTCTCTTCCTTTTGTCTTTTAAAAATAAAATAAGGATGTTCCTTTCCAAACTCACACCTTCTAAATTACTTAATATCTAAATCAATAATTGTCCCTAAAGCCTAAACCCTCTTCCTTCCCTTCTAATTTACTGAAGACTTCATTTATTATTGTCCATCTCTCGTTCTTGCATCCCTTTTGTTTTTTTTTGAAGAACCTCTTTAATTTTATGTATAATTTTTTGCATTCTTCTCCACTCCTTCCAATAATAAGAAAGTGGAATTATTTTGCCTTGGGATCCTCTTCTTCTAATTTAACTAGGATCTTCTTGAACGATTGTCCATCTCTCCCGTCTCCACTCACTCCATCTAAATTAAATGAGATCTACATTTATAAATGTCCCTCTCTCTCTCCCTCCCTTCTCTTTCCGTTTTAGTTCAGATCTGGAATTTTGTAGATTGTCACTCTCTTCTTTTTGTCCTCTTCATTTATTTATTAGTTTTGTATTTCTTTGGTTTTTTAAAATTCCTCCTGACTCCTTTAACCCCTAATGGTCTAAGAAATTTTAGATTAATCTCTACTTTGTTGATTAATAATTACGAAAAAGAACTTATTGAAATTGTAACTATAGGATTTCCTTCTAAATTGATATGAGATAATGTGGTCAAAATTTTGTGAATTCTGATTGTACGGATTGAAAGCTAATTTCTTGCTAAAGTATGCATTTCTGTATCCTGGAGACACTTGGGCTAATAGGGTTTAAATTCGCAAAAAGAAATGAAAGCCTTTGTGGCTATTGTTAAAGTAAAAGTCAACTTAGAAACGATGAGTATATTCTATATCCACATAAGGTAAAAAGAACTTATGTTTCTGTATCCGCTCAAAGTAAAGTGAGCTTGTAGTTTACTTTACCTTCTACGGTGGGAGGAAAGTATAATGTATATAAGGCAACTCTCTTACGAAGTTGAAAAAACTTCTCCCTAGCTGGTCTGTTTCAAATATATTTGTGTTATTTGTTGTCTCTCCCTTATATTTGTTGTCTCTCTCTTATATTTTGGTTTCCTTAGAGTATGTAGCTCTATTATCTTATGGTTTATAGCTCCATCTTAACTCCTAAAGGATCAAGTGTCAAAAATGGGCTTTTTGAACGTTTGGTGAGGCGCCTCTGGTGTGAATTTCCGACATTCTTCTTCAAAAAATTTACTATAGAAAGGCATTACCAATACCTTAGTGAGAAAACAACTTTTTCTTAAATTGGACATTTGATGAAAAAATATAGGGTTTTGAATTTCCAATGGGGAGAGCGGGCAGCTCGGGAACGTGAAAACACTTTTGCTACGACACTCTATTGAAAGTGAGATTTTCAATACTTGCAAGTAATATTGCTTCCCTTGATATTGTAAGAAAACAAGTCTTGTCTTTATTGAAAAATAGCATACCAACCCAAGTCAAACATTTTTACACATTGTCACTCATTGTTGGACAAGATACGAAATAAAAATTCTTCTTTTCCAGATAAAATTTAGAGATCTTCATAAAATTTACGTTTTATTTTTTCCACAACAACATCTGGTGTAAGCCTTCCTATTAACCATTCAGATTATCAATCAAAAACATATTTATCTCACAAAAAATTAAAGTGCGAATTGGCAAATTTTGAACCTCGACTACTTGTACATTTGTTTTGAATATGCTACACTCGCCCTTTACCTCTAAAAATTGGTGTATCAGGAACTATCATCATGTTTAACAAGATCGTAATAGATTTAGACCTTGTGTACTGCAAAAATTTGACACCAAGTGAAGTCAAAGACTGTTGATCCATTGAGTGGAGGTAAGAAAATGAACCATTTGCTTGACTTCAAACACTATAAACTTTCAATCCGTGTGGTCAAAGTTTATGAAATTTTGTGAGTACAGTACTTAGTAAGTCTTTATTGAGATCCTACGGTCAAAAACTAGAAATTGAAGTTCTTGATTCCTTCATTCGTCATTTCACTATAATCCAATACTGTTGAAGTGTTTTTGGTGTAAAACCGTCACGGTACCTTAGGGATTAACACTTTCTAGTACTTTTAACGAAGGAAAAAAAAGGAGAAAAAATGGTAAAAAAAAGAAC